>VZTU01003936.1:35051-65383 GCA_013400835.1 Zapornia atra | reverse complement strand
CGGCGGGGCCGGGTGGCCTTAGTGGTTGGGCCTTTGCTCCTTGTGCCTGCCCGAAGGCTCAAGGGGAGAACGGAAAAGATTTCGTGGTGCGCGCCCTCGGGCAGAACGGCCTAACTGGCAGTATCTGACCCCCAAGCAGACGCTTGGGTAGCAACAATAAAACATTTCTTTCTAACGCGCTTTAAAGGCCAGGATTTCCAATTCCCACAACGTCTTTCATTAGCTGGGGCCTCTCGGAGGAGGCTGCTTTGACCTTTTGCGTTCCCCATTTTCTCCAGTGCTTCCAGAGGAAGTGCCTAAAATACATCTGTGTGTCCATCAGCATGCCAGTCAGCCAGTCCGGAAGGGCTGCAGCGCTCAGAAACCCCCCTGGAGAGGCCATTAGGAAACACTCAGGCGCCATTTAATGAGCCCACGGCATTAGGAACATTTCTCAGGTGCCGTTTTCCACAGGCTGCCTCCAGAAACCGCCCGCCCTCCTCCCTTCGAGGCACTGTGGCCCTCAGGGCCCCAATGCTGCTGAGGCAGTAGTGCAAGCCCCTGGGGTTACAAAAAACCACCTTGAAGACACTAATTTGTGCAGGTTTGCACAGAATTGGAAAAAAAAAAGGAGAAAGAAATAAAGAACTGGGAGATTTCTGGTGCAATTATTTAATGAAGCAACATACACCCAGCATCACCTGTGCTGCCAGTAACCTCTGGCCTGACCACCGCCATTGAGCTGAGATGACCAGGCCACATTTTCTGTTTCTCTGTGTGACAGGTTAATTCTACAATCCATTATTTTCATGGGCAATAAATTACACAAGGAAGTTTGTTCCTCGGTAACATACTGAAATATTTCTATTCGCTTTTGCCTTCACCTAAATGATATGGCTGCTGTGCTGCTGTGCATCAGATGTTGATAAACACACCAGCCCTGTCCTCACCCAGGGCTGTACTAGGGCTTGTAAACAATTCTGGCAAAATTTTCGAAACACAACTGCAACGTTATTGCCCTGGCCTATTTTTAGAAGGCAAGGCTTCCCTACAAGCTATTTTACAACTCTATTAAGAGCTATACTCTGAGTAACAAGGCCTGTGTAGCTGTGAACGTTCACTGAAATGGCGCATATAGCAATGTAAGGCAGGGGAGCAATTAAGTTGTATAAACCCAGCATGGAGAAGGAGTGAAAAAATGAAGATAGTGTTAATGTCTTGGCAATCCCACCTTATACAGCAACCCACGTGTTAAGAGCATTTTTGTCTATAGGATTTTTAAGGTGAGAACATGTGTCTAGCAAAATAATTTCTTCTTCAACTTATTCAGGTAGAACACCCATCATCTAAAGATTGATTATGGTCTTAAAAGTTCTTCTGTGTAGAGGCATTTAATTCACAATTTAAACTTGAATAGACTTATGAGACATTTGTTTAAATATTACAAGAGAAAGGAGGATTTTCCTAGGTTAAAATTCAGGTCTATATGTTGAAGACAAGAGCTGTCAAGACCTTACTTTCGAAGTCCCATATCTGTGCTATTTATTACACCCTTACTTCCCAAGTCATTGATTAAAACAGACTGTCTTGGATGCTTTGTTGCTGGGCAACTGTGAGAGAGGTCAGAAAACTTTATATGAATGATGATGTACTAAGGATCTCCAGCCAGGTCTTCTTCATGAGCTTGAATGCAATCTAATGTGGCCAAGTAGAGCCTGATATCCTTTCTAGGGCATTTTTCAAGTGAAGCAAATGCCTCTGGTAATCAGCTAAACCATTTGGCCAAACTGAAAGGAAACAAAAAAAAGGTAAGATTCACATTGAGCGATTCAAAGTGATCATTAAGTAATAGACATACAAGGGTTGGCATAACAGTGCTTCTGTAACAAATTTAACTACTCTGTCTCTTGCTGTATTAACTGAAAATCACAAAGGTGTGCAAACAGCAAACCAGCATATGAATAACAGGAGGAAAGAACATTTCTTACGGAAACATGCAAACTGGAGAATGAAGTGATTTGTCTAATTACTTTGTCCACCTCTCTACTACTACAGACTGATCCCTTTGCATTCTCTATATTTGATTTCCAGTTCTGTATCATGCACTTCAAAACTGAGCACTTAAAGGGATTAGTGTTTGTTGATTGCTTTCATGAGATAATATAGCCTTGTTCTCCTCTATGCTGTTTACCCATAATCTTTTATTTCCAAGGAGAAAATTCTGATTAGCCTTATGCTTTGAATAGCAAAATTATTTCCTAGAGTGTGACAATTGTGTAATCATTCAAATAAGCCAGTAAACAAGCCAGGACAAATTTATCCCCAGCATAACAATTCTGATTCAATTGAAATAAAAACAGTCATAAATTCATTCCACAATAACAGAGTAAAATGCCCTTGGGGGTTCAGCGAGTGAAACCTCTCAGGCCGGAAATACCTGTTCTGGTTTCTTAACCAGATTAATGCATTAGCCTTGCAAAATATGCTGTGTGTTAAAATACAGTGATATGGACAGAGACCAATGAAACCAGTTCCCAAATAATCTGAAATTGCTTTAGTGAATACAAAGCAGGATTACCATTGCAGATACTAAAGGCGCCTGGGCTTGGAAGTAAATTATGAAAAGTAGATTTCTAATAACGCTTTTTTTTTTGGAGATGAGTTGAACCTTTAAGGCTTTTTAATTAAAATGGAAAAGATGCATGTGGCCTTTCAGAGAGACATGGGGAGGCTTGTAGAGCACCGAGGTCTGAAGAAGCGGTGATGATGTAAGTCCTGTTACTTGGTGGTTTATGTAACTGCAAACTCATGGCCAGCATGGCTTTAATTTATTGCATGGTTAGAAGACAAAGAGTGCACAACACACCCCAGAGCGCTCCTGCAACCACCAGTTGAGATGAAGACTGTGGCTGTACCTGGAATACTGCCCAGCTTTAACTGCTGCATTCTTTGAAGAACTCTTAAAAATGTGAAAAGACTTCCAGAAGTACTTAGAAGCATGATTTGCAGCTCAGGGAACCTAATAACAGAAGAACCTCAAACTACGTAGCTTTGTTGAAGAGAAAGCTCAGGGTTGATTTGATCAAAGTATCTGTTTAGGAGATTTTTAATAGCCAAACTGAAGGAAATGGAAGATGCTTTAGCTGAAAGCTAAGCCAAATAAAACCAGAACAGAAACAAGGACCACATTTTCCACAGCGAGCATAGTAGCTCCTGGAATGATCTACTCAGATAGCAGGTGTTTTCTCCATCATTCTAAGTCTACCTGGATCAGATGCGAGCTTTGCACATTAACATTTGGAAAGAGACATACTGACACCTGCTGAAAAGCATTACTGCAACTTGTCTAAGCGTAGAAAGGTGCCAGCTTGTCCACATGCAGCAAGAAAAGCTCGTGCTTCAGTGGTAACTGCCTGCTGCTGCCTACCAACTCTCACACAAGCAGGCTGTGTAGAAGCTATTACAAATAGCAGACACACCATCAGGGAACTGAGAGGAGGAGGAAAGCAACAA
This sequence comes from Zapornia atra, assembly GCA_013400835.1. Classification (NCBI taxonomy): domain Eukaryota; kingdom Metazoa; phylum Chordata; class Aves; order Gruiformes; family Rallidae; genus Zapornia; species Zapornia atra. Next base: position 61,891 of record VZTU01003936.1, on the reverse strand, counting down.
ATCTCTTAGATCTCAATGTCCCAGTGCGCTGCCACAGAACCAAGCAGGGTCCTGTGTGGTCTAACAGCCAGCCTCAACAGCTCATTTTGACTCACTCCCACTGCAGCATTCAGCATCTCAACCAGCACAGCCCTGATGACAGCCACATGACATGACCCTTCTTCAGGAACCGCACTTCCGTTGTCTGCATGCCTTACCTGGTCCAGGAGTCACTCTCTGACCAGCCTTCTCAGTGTAAGCCTAAAGTAAAACCCCCTCCATGTTCCTCAGACAAGGAGGGGAGATCATGTGAACATCTAGTTGGACAAAAAAGGCCATGTGTGTAAAGAGGGTTGCTTTTAATACGCGTGGTGGCATATTGAAGATGTCGCTGCCAAGGTTTCTGTAACGAGGTGGAGAACACTTGTAGCAGCAGCAGTGGACAGATGTGTTGTCACCTGAAGCATCGGCACCAGGGCACAAAGGCAAGAACCTGAAGAGAAAAGACCAGGAGGGCAGAAGACCTTCCGAAGGAACCTCTTGGCAGGTGTAAGAGATATGAAAGGCAGTTTAAGTATCTCTCCAGAGCTCAGAAAGCATGGCAGATGCTTAAAACACCCCAGTGGGGCTGTGCGTAGTTCTCAGCATTACACAGCTTTGCCCAGAGCTGGACAACAGTGTCAGTGGAGCTACAGGACTTGGCCAGACCGGCTCCCAGCCCCAGGACAGTTTTGGTGAATGGGCACAGCTCCATGACAGCAAGGCACAGCTGTAAGAAACGAGTCAATTGTGTTAGATGAAATTTTCTAATTAAAATTTCAGCACCAAACAGATATTTAACAAGGAAACTTCAACAAAACCATTAACATTTGGTGAGACCATAAATATGATGAAGTATATGAGACCATATCAATAATGGGCCGCACTGCTTGTATACTCTACATAAAACAATCTCATTTATGCTGGGGGGAGGGCAACGTCTTAAATTCTTGTTAACAAAAGGTTACAGCAGAATCAAGTGTTAAGTCAGATGCTTCAAAAGAGAGCACTGTGATTTACAGCCATCCTGTGTAAATTCAATGACTGTTCACCTCTCCTGCCCCATCCTTTCGATCCGTGATAGATGTAGTCTTTTACATCATTTATTTTTGAAACTTCAACTTTTAAGATCTTCTTGTCATTTAGATATTGATAATAATTCACTGTAGCCAAAATCTCTGTGATAAAAAATGTTCCTCCATATTTTATACTGCCAGAAGTGTCCATTAGTAAGAGACCTGAATCATACCGGCCATTTCATTTTTCTGAGGAAAAAAAGTGTTCTGAGCTCGTTTCTCATTATAATTATGTTCATTGTTTTTTCTTCCTTGGAAAACAGACTGGATTAATTACCCTTCCAGCATTCACAGGATACACATACCAATGTCCCAAAATAGCAAAATAATTATGTCAGGCAGTGGCAGACTTTTCTAAAATTAATATCTATCTATCTATCTATCTATTTACCCAACTTCATCAAAGACTTTCCTATATTGTATTCAGCTGAGTCAGGCTTGTTTAATGCTATCAAATCATCAGGAAGGAGGCTCTTGCCATGCAGAGGGAACTTCCTGGCATGGTTACAAGGGAGCCAGTCAAGAATAGTCTGGGTGGTGTTCAAATGTGTCCTGTGTCTCAAAACCAAAGCACCGTAGCACAAAGAGCACCAGCCTGGAGGAGGTGTCATGGGCTGATTTGACCAGAAGGCAGCCCCCAGCCCCCATGTGACATCTACATCCACCTGCAAGGTAACGCCACTTAATTATTTGAACATGCTGAAGGTCAGTTTGCATGGGCCTTTGAGACAGCTTAGACAGTGAAAGATGTCCCTGCCTATGGCAGGGGGGTTGGACTAGATGATCTTTAAAGGTCCCTTCCAACCCAAATCATTCTCTGGTACCATGGCTTATTATGAGGAAGGGTCAGTTTACTCTGCCTGGTTTCTGTATACGCTGTCCTTTTGCAATTTTTGTGGTTTGTGTTTGTTTTTACACAGAAGATAATTTTACCTTGTTGTGAAAATTCCTAGTGTGATTTTCATTTTCCTTGGCATAAGCACCCAAACTGGACTCAGCAAGATAAGCTGAAATATGTATTTATTTTATATTATGTTTAATATGTTCAGCTTAAAATCAAATGCATAATATTGCCAACAGAAGCAGCTAAAGACACTCTGAAAGGCTCTGTAAATTCTAGTCTGACTGAGGGCAGCGGCAGTAGCCTTGATCTGTGCCTGAGTTAGTCCAGCTGCTGTCTGCATGCTTTTGAGTTCTGCCTTGGGCACATGTGCTCTGGACAAGCTGCCTCCATGTTCCTGTGCCCCCCACAGCCTCTGTGATTAGAGCTGTCAGACATCTGTGGGTGGTCACCTGGAGCCACCGACCAGAAGGACTATCAGGAGAGAAGGTCCCAGCCGAACCTCTGGAGGGGGTTTTGTGCACTTGGGAGGCAGGCTAGAGGCTCACTGCCATCACGTATCCCAGATGTCCTTGTCTGGACTGTGCCAGATGTGTGCCTCCTGATGTGTGCCTCCTGATGTGTGCCAGATGTGTGCCTCCTGATGTGAACAAGTAGGGTTTCTATTAAACACTCATTTTCATGTCTTACAGTTTGTCTAATAATCTTACTTAGACAATTTAAAGAAACGGGTTTCCAAATTCCCAGCTAATCTGTCTGAAATAGGGACCAACAGCTAAAATGTTGACACCTACATAAATCACTTCCTTTTAACACTAACATTTGATATGTTGTCAATTTAAGCTTTAAAATCTGCAAATTACTGCAGCCAGGTCACTGTACAAATAAATGCAAGGAGATTTCTTGGGAGGGCAACTCCTTTTTCTAATAAGGGAACATTTGCCTGGGTTTTATTCTTCTAAATGCACAGAATTTTCCAGGCTGGGCAAATTGAGCCAAGAAGAGACAATCCAAGGGCAGGCTAAATCCATTAGGAACACCACCATAAAAACATGCCACCAAAATGAACTCAGAGAAATCTCTTCTTACTGGAGAATATCAGTATTTCATAAAGTGCTCTTAAATCCTGTGTGCTTTTAGGACAACTTTTTAGTTTCTTAGAAACAAAAACCACAAGGCACATAAGTAAGTAAATAAATAAAAATTATTTGCTAATTAAATCAGGCTATCTTTGCAGTGCTACATTATCCTGCTTTTATCGGATTAAGACTTTTTTTTCTCCTAACTAATCAGATGGAGGGATTAAAACCTGCATATGCCAGTGAAACACAAAAGAGCCAGAGGGAGAAAAGCCAATTTGATAGGACAGATGGGCTGGGTGACATGCAGTGCCTTACCGTGGTTGGGCAGAAGAGTGGCAACTTTGTCATGAAAATGGATTGGCAGGAATACATCAGCAAGGGCACTCTGACAGCCCACAGGATCTGCTCTTCTTGCCTCCAGCTTTCCAGGGCACAGGTTTTGCAGGAGGTTTTGTAAGAAGGCACAAGCAGGTGACACAGATGATGAACTTCATGATGAACTGTCACAACTTGGAGCAGTTACAGTATATTCAGTCAATGAGAGTGCTCCCAGACATGGCCATATGTGTTAGTGACTGCTGCATCACTTAACAAACAGCTTCCCCAATCCCTGACAGTTTCAAGCATTGCTGTTATGGGCACCTATTTAAATGCACTTGCTAAAACCTCTGTTCAGCTGCCCCATCAGTGGTACCTTTTCTCTTCTGCAGGGTTTGTGGTGCTCAGTGCAGTTCTGTGCCCCTGGAAAACCAACAGCAGCTGTGCAAGTGGCATATGTATTCAGAGAAACTGCTATGGGCAGTTTCTGAATCATAGAGGATCAATATTAATTACATTTTATTACTTTGACGCTGCACCAGGGGGTTGTGGGGTGGATAAAGCTAAAAATAGCTTTATTTCCCCTGTTTATGTTCTTCCTCTTTCTCAGCCTTTTCATTCCCTTCCTCTTTAAGCTCCAGCTATATCTATGGGGCTGAGAGGCATCCCAAACCATGCTAAAAAGAAAAATTGACTTAATGCAGCTTTTGGAAGTCTTTGATCCTCAACCAATCTGAGTGAGGATCTGACCTCCCTAGATCCCTGGAGCAAAGACACCCAGGAACAGACTCATTACCAGGTATATAACTGACTGTCCATTTTTTCCATCATGCTCTGCAGTCCCTTTCCCCTCTGACAAGCTGCTTTTTCATGTATCCTCTTTCTCATATTAATTTGCAGAGCTGCTTTTATTTCCCCCTTTGTCCTTTCCATATTTTTCCCTTCTTCTTCAGTCTGACTTTGTTTCTCGTGTTCAAGATGATTTTTACTCAACACACACAGCCATTCACTGCAGACTGCAGAAATCCAATGTTTAGCACTGGAAGTCTGTCACCATTTTCCCTGAGGTTTCTCCTGCATTCAGTCTGAAGAACTGCTTTCAGAAACATGAGAAATACTTTGGGTGTTAACTTTTGTTATTTTTCTCATTTCTTCTGAACTTTTCTTCATACGTAGTTTCTTCACCCTGTGCATTCTACAATCTCCTCTTTAAAAACAGCTTCTTTTTAAGCTCTGAGACTTTTTAATGAGGTGGGCTGCGTTTTACATTAGCACTTTTCACCTTCCAGTTTCCAAACCGTAATTTAATGCAGTGATTACTACTTCCTTACACAGATCAGGGAGATAGCCTTGCATTTTCACGGCTCTTGCATGAGAAGTCAATTTCTTTCAAACTATTACTCATAGTATCCTCTCAGTCTTTATCTCCCTATACTTCCTTTGGGTTGCTATTTAATCCTTATTTGCACTGTGTCCAGCTACTGGCTTCTTTTCACCCAGCCATTTCATTTCTACTGGAGGAAGCTATTTCTGCTGTAGCTATCCCTGAAAGTAGCCCTTCTCCTCGTTTAACGCCTTAATTAAATTGGAACATCTCTGCCAACAGCACTTAAGGTTTCTGCAAGGGGACATGTTGCATCACATGCAAGTGATAACTTGCTTGAAAAGCTTAATTTAAGAAAGATAAAACTTCATATCTCCTTCTCCTCACTATTTCAGCAACAGGAATTTCAGTTGAATTAGTCTCAGTTTGCATTCAGAAAAAGAGGATATGGCCCTCGATGTGCCAGTAGGACTTGTAGATCACCTGTACACACACCAGGACTCATTTCTTGAGTACTGAAGTGGGAAGTAGTTTGAATTTCCAAAGAACTGAGCAAACTCTACATCACTGTTCATCTCCCTCCTCTTTCATACTAATATTTTCATAGAATCACAGACTGGTTTGGGATGGAAGGGACCTCAAGGATCATCCAGTTCCAACACCCTGCCATGGGCAGGGACACCCTCCACTAGACTAGGTTGCCCAAAGCCACATCCAACCTGGCCTTGAACACTGCCAGGGAGAGGGCAGCCACAGCGTCTTTGGGCAGCCTGTGCCAGGGCCTCACCACCCTCAGAGTGAAGAATTTTTTCCTTATATCTAATCTAAATCTACCCTCTTTCAGTTTAAACCTACTACCCCTTGTCCTCTCATTACACTCCCTGACAAGCAATCCCTCTCCAGCTCTCCTGTAGGCCTCCTTTAGGTACTAGTTTTAATGCAGCCCAGGGTATGGTTGACTTTCTGGGCTGCAAGCATGCACTGACAGCTCATGTTGAGCTCTACATCAGCCAACAGCCAAAGTCCTTCTCCTCAGGGCTGCTCTCAATCCGTTCTCTGCCCAGCCTGTAGCTGTGCTCAGGATTGCCCTGACACATAGAGAACTTCACACTTGGCCTTGTTGAATTTCAAGTGGTTCACACAGGCCCACCTCTCAAACCTGTCAGGTCCCTCTTGATGACATCCCTTCGCTCCAGCATGTCAGCTGAAGTGCTGATGGTGCACTCAATCCCACTGTGCTGGTCCTAGTACTTGTCACTTGTCTTGAGTTGGACAGCTCTTTGAATGCAATAGTCCAGCCAATTCCTTATCTATCCACCAATTGGTCCATCTGTCAAATCCATATCTTTCCAGTTTAGAGACAAGGATGTCATGCAGAAGAGTGTCAGATGCTTTGCACAAGTCCAGGTAGATGTCTTGCTAACAAATGCATCAAGTCACGATGTGACTTGTAGGCAGGAGAAGCTTCCCAACCCTTCCATTAGCATGGTGGCCACACTCAGCTATGAGAAAAGCTTCACAATCAGGAGTCACTGTTTGTTTCTGAAATATTTTCTTGATTTTACGGAGCATTTATTTTGCCTGACGGGAATTTTGAGCCTTCATCAGTTTTCATTTTATTCTTTTCAAAGGAGAAAATTCTATTTTGATGAAAGGCAACATCCTGGACAGTGCAATATGACTCAGAAGCAAACCAATTTCCAGTCAGCTTGGAACAGTACAGCAGCAGGGATTTTCCTCTGCCATCAAGCTGACTACACTAAGTTAAATGAAAGTCAAGAATAACTAACATTGGACATGGCTACACTGCAAGAAAGCAAAGGAAGTTGTAGGTTACAGCTCTAGAAGTGATTAGCAGACTGTCATTCCCCTCTCACCATGGCTTGGCACAACTGAGTGGCTGCCACCGCCCTCACTGCCTCCCACGTACGTGAAAGAGCTGGAGATGTGATTCTGTGTCTCACAGCAACATTGGTTTCTAGAACATTAGTTCACACGCTTATGGTTCTTCACATAAGCATATCCATATCTGTATGAATGCCATTACAACTTGAGATCTACTAAAATCTAAAACATATACAAGATGAAGAACTATAGCACTTGAAAAGAATAAAGAAAACAAAAGAAAGAGGCTAGAATACATTCTGTATAGCAACTTAGGAAGTTATATGGTAAATGAGAACTCTGGTTATCACCCCTCTGAAACTTCACAGAAGTATCAGACAAGCTGACACGGTATAGAAATGCAAGGACTTTAAAAATGTGTAGAACTGGGGGAGGGGGGGGTGTCCAAATTATTTTAACTCTTGTTTATCATACTATGTTTTAACTACATAGCAGTTCATTCTGTCTTACTGTTTTTACTGTATAAAAACATGGTGAATCTTGAACTTGTATACAGAACAGCAGACAAGGGATATGCAAAATGCAAATCACAGTGTTCACACCAACAGTTCAAGGAACAAACCTAAACCCAAGTTAATTTAAGCTGCATCTTTAATCATAGAATCATAGAATGGTTTTGGTTGGAAAAGACCTTCAAGATCATCGAGTCCAACCATCTATCCAGCCCTACTAGGTCCAACGCTAGACCATGTCACCAAGCACAACATCTACTCTTCTTTTCAACACCTCTAGGGATGGTGACTCAACCACCTCCCTGGGCAGCCTGTTCCAAAATCTGACAACCCTTTCAGTAAACAGATTTTTCCTAATATACAACCTAAACTTCCCCTGATGCAACTTCAGGCTGTTTTCCCTTCTCCTGTCACTAGCTACCAGGGAGAAAGGACTGACCCCCAGCTCACTACAACCACCTTTTAGTAGTTGTAGGTAGTTGTAGAAAGTGATGAGGTCTCCCCTCAGTCTCCTTTTCTCATGTTTCTTAAAACAGAGTTCATTCTTCTTTACTGGGCTAAAATAACTGATGACATGGCAAGTCTCCATAGTTTGTGGTTTGTGTTTCAGAATATTCTCCAGATAGCAACCTTGGCCTGGCCACGAGCCAAACCTACCTCTCTGTGTTTCCTTTCTTTCATCCAGCCTTTTAAAAGTACTTTGCTTTTAAATTTTTAGCCTAGAGCTGTAAAAAGGCAACTTGATACAATACAGATCTCAGGATATGATGTGATTCATAGGAGATAGACCAAATTTTAAAAGCACTGTTCAGTCTGGAGCTTTAACAGCTTCAATTAAAAACTGTGTTTGAGCCCAAATAAATGTATCAACCTCAAAGATAATTGAGCTGTAAAGCTGGAGAAGCAACTTTTTTAAGAGCACATGACAAGCTGTATTTTCTTTCTCAATTAGAGGTTAACAAGAGCTCTCGTAGAAGCTCAGTTGGAGCTGAGGTATGCTGCCTCACTGAGAGGCAAGACAATACCAGTCATCCAACTGGCAGTACCTCTGAAGAGCAGAGACTGTCTATGTCCTCTAAATTCAAAGGATTCCACTGAATTCAGAAGAAACTAGAAACTTTATCTTCCATACATGAATTTTGAAACTTCCAAATTTCCCAGCACTGTCCCAAACTGCACGATGGGCCATTCCAAATATGCTCCTGCCTCACAAGTTGTTAACTACTGGCCTTTGACATTACTGAAGGTGAGTGACTTTGTGCTGCTTAAGAGGAACTTTTGGGTCCGTAATCGGTAAGAGAGAATGTAACATTAACTCTAGAGTTCAAATGCCCACCTCTGAAAGTCAAGAAGAACTCAAGAAACTTTTTTTTCCCAACTGCATCAACAGACCTAATGCAGGCTAACTCTGCTCCTCAACAAATCTAATACAGGCTAATTCCTTTCCCCACAGACCTCAACTCTTACACCCTTAAAGCAGCACAGCTGCTGCAGTACTGTTGCTTCAGCCCCAAGAAAACAAAACATGGACAGAAGAAGCAAGGGTGGAGAGAGGAGTTACACAAGTATACTTAATACCCAAATGCAGTCTGATATTGATGGTCTGGGGCTGGGGCTGCAGTGATATCTAGCTCTAATTGTAAACTTATTTCTCCTACTCTTCAAACACATGCAGTTTCTGTAGGGACATTGATCTTGTTACATTGAGTTAAACTAGCTCAGCTTCTAGGGAGAGAAAGATTCACAGTCACGGGGCCTTTATCCTTTTTTGATGACATTGTATGTGCTACATGTCCCTCTCACCCCTCGCAGCAGTGGTAACAAAGTCAGTCCTGCACAGATACCAGTGCTGTCTTGGGCAACAGGCCAAATCTTAGGTCTAGCCTTTCACTGGCCTCCAGCAATAGGGACTTGTAACAACTGCTGGTGAGCCTGTACTTGGGAAAACAACACAAGCTGTGGGAAGGATGCTCGTCATCTGTCCTTCAGAATTTCTTCTTGGGCATGGATTACTCTTCTCACAATGCTTGCACCATGCATTTTTTTCAGAAGGCTGTGGCCAACGTGTAGATAAGTTGTGATGAACTTTGATAATGACACAGTTCAGCTGAGAAACTGAGGTCTCAGCATGGATTTTGGCTATGCAAAGACCTGCCATGTTGGAGTGAAAAGTGCCTCAGTGAAAGTGCTGCAAGGGAATTCTTTCTTCTGAGATCTTTGTGTCTGTATAACTGCTCATATTGCCTATGCAAGCTTCATAGGTTGCTCATGCTGAGTGACTGTCTGTTTCAAAAAGCAAGATTGCTCTTAAATACTTAATTTTTATGCACTGCTTGAAGTCCCAAATTGTTATTCAAGGACAGCAAGTATATTTCCAGCAATAAAAACAACTCAGTGGGAAGCGTAAGTATCTTATCCTTGCCTTTGCTGTCTCACAAATGAGACAGGGGTTCTTCTTTTCAAGACACTACTGTAATCCAGCCTGCCTGCAAACTTTTTTGATACAGTGGGTGTCTTTTAAATGCTATGCATGTCTTAGTGCACCAGGAGTTTACATTGGCAGAAGCATTAAAATACAAAACATAATGTGGTGCTTTTTACAGATGCAAAGGAAAAATAGCTTTGGACATCTTCTTGGTAATAAAAGCCCAAAGTAATAAATTAGGTTTAGAGAAGACATTAATTAAACCTTCTTTTGGCTAAGGTGTGGCAAGAATCACTTTAAAAAATACATATGAAGAGCAGTACGAAGAGTGGAACAGTGCCTGTTCTTTCCTTCTTGAAAACGACAGCACTGTAGCTACTGCTGGTGAGCCACAGTGTGCAGAACAACACAAATACTGGGTGTTGTCTCACAGCCACCATGTGAGTGATCATACCAGCATGGTGATAGGCAGATGTTTTTACCAGTCCAGCCACACTACAAGTTTCCTGCTTGCTTTGATCTTGCACTCTCTGCCTTTCTCACAGTTTGGTTGAAACGTAGAGGCAATAGCATGTGACATGGTTGAAAGATGATTTAGAAGCAGGTTGGACTCCTGCAATATTTTATCAATGATTTATGTACTTCAGGATACAGATTTTAAAAAAAAATTAAGAAAATTTAAAGCATGTGAAAACATTGGTGGTACAATCCAATGAAAGTCTTGATCCTTACTTATGCTAATCAGGCTTCATACCCTTCCTGGGAAGCTGAACTCAACAGCAGCTATTTCATGGTAGAATTCCTGAGGCAGCTGGTTTCTCAGCTGATGATCCTGCTCATAGGATTGTGCTCACTTCAGCTAGTCATATGTGGGATGTCCTTTCAAGACACGCCTGCTACAAAATCCATCTCTCTGGGCAGTTCTGCGTCTAAAAGTTGCAGTATCTATTTGCCCCATTTCTCCAGCTGCCCACTGCTGACTATATATTTTGTCTGCTGGATAATGGTGTTGGATGAGTGAGGGGAGTTGGTCATCTGGCCTTCTTCAGTGGTTATCAACCTTCGTCTACGTGAGGCTTGTGTTAAGAAGGCCAGTGGTATTCTGTCCTGTCCGGGCCTGGATCTTTGTTACTGCCTCTGTATGCTCAGCCATCTGCTCCAGCAGTAGCAGGACTGTCCCTCCTGGCTCTAGGCACTCCTTACCCTTGCTAATTCTGCTTCCTCCAGTTCACTCTCAACCTGCTTCCCCCAGAACAGGCACTGAAGCCAGGCAGGTTAAGTTACCCAAAGCTGGCTGATCCAGTTCAGAGCCTCTTGGTTATTTCAGCACTCCCATTCCATGCTCCAAGTACCAGAGTCACGCTGCAAAAACAGCCAAGTCACCCTCAAGCTCTCTGCTGAGCTACACTGTCCTTGCACCTTGCCAGTGAGGTCTCCTGTACTGGTTGTGATCCCCTTGCAGGTTCAGCAAGACAGTCTGGACATACCATGTTCGTTCAGGTGTGATGGCTCATGATGGCATGAGCTGCTTCTTGCCAGAGAAACAAGGAAGTAGAAGGAAAAACATGAACACTCAGCCTTGGAACGAATTAAAGTTTTCTGACTCAGATTCACAGTTTGACACAATTGCTTTATGCAAAAGCTTGTCAAATGTGAGTACCAAAACATTTTGTTTAATCCAGCATAACATACTGTACCATAATATTAGTCTTGGCTGTGCATGTCTCAGGGGAGTTCATATCACCAGGAATCACTTGTTATGTTTTCTTTAAAGACTTTTGGTGGGCAGCCTAGAGTGAGAGACGTGTTCTTGTTAACTCAGGAATGTTCTCATTTAGATGATTGAGGCTTCAGAAGGAAAAGTCCCTGAAACTGATAGGGAAGTTAGATTCCATGCCACCCCCACCTCCCATGAGATTTTTTTCTTGCTTGAAAATTTCCTATATATCAGGAGTCAGTGTAAAGCTAAATGGATTGCTGCAATAACAGCGAGCTATGCCTGGGTTGGGGTCTATCTCCTAGCCCACTCGTATGACGTATGCCATGGGTACCACAGGCATTTCTGACTAGCTGTCTTACTGTGGCCTCTTCTGCCATATATCTTTATTCTCTGGCAAAAAAAAAATAATAAAGAAGTAACCAGAAGTAACCAAAACCTAGGGACCAAAACCAGCAGTCACAGAATCAAAGCAGCCCATTAATAGGGGAAAGAAGCACTCTAGGTCAAGCGAGATGAACTGATCTGCCTCCCCTAACAGACTCTTCAGCTGCCAGAATAACTGCTGTCGCAAAGCTTATGCATGACCCAGACACTTTTTGTTCTGAAAACATTTCCTGCTGTAATAGACTCTCTGGCTGCAGAGCCACTGTTTTCCTGTGTTTCTCACTGTCAGAAAGTGTGTGGATTTGCATTACTTGTATCAATATAGCAGCAGTCAGCAGTATTTTAAACATCATCGAGGTGCAGGGAGTCAATGGCATCAGTTCTGGCTGACTAGAAAATGGATTATTTTTGTTAGCAACTTTTGCCAAGTGTATTTACTTGAAAATTATTACTCATCCCTGTAGTCATGTGTCTGCTCAGCAGAACTGTGTGTTACCTGTGAATACCTGGGCTTCTTCTAAATAAGCCACAGCAGCATGGAGTTCCAAATCTGACAACTAGTCCCACCTTTTCTGTCATGTTGGCTCATCCACCTTTACTCCATACACAGTGCACAACACCAATACACCCCTCAGGATAAGTTCACACAGCAAACTTAAGGTGTGATTGTATCACAGGTTGGTAACAACACCTGCGATGCCTTAAGATCACAGTCCTCAGCACATACCACCAAACACACAGGCACAACCAGATAGGTCAAGGCAATGAAAACTTGCTTAGTTTTACACTCTTAATCGTTTGGCTCCACCCTACAAGCTACCTTCTTCTCTCATTCTTTGAGAGCAAGAACTTGCAGCTTCCCTGGCTTCAAGGAGGAAGTATGCATCACTCTGGAGAAGCCAGTGAGTAACTCAACATCAGGAGGACATATGTGGCACAGGGTGAAGGCTGTACCCCTTTACATAGTGTAAGGTGGGGGAGAATGCCCCTAGCATGAGCTGGTGGAGGAGTGGGGTTAATTTCTCACCCTTATCTGCTCATATTAGTGGGATGTCTGCTCTTGCACTGCAAGAAAATAAGGTCTCTTTTGGCCTGTTTTCTAGGGTTTGGCCTGTGTTGTTACACCCACCCCAAATTTAATATGCTTATGTTCTTTAGTAATCCACTGCATCCACAGACGCTCCTTTGATGCTCCACTGTTGCTGTCCCCCATACTAATATTGGTGTGCTTGCCCATCATCTGGTCATATGTGCCCTCCACTGGATATGCAACGTTTTAGATATTCATACAGACCCTTGCTACCATGCAAGCCAACCACTTAGCATTTTAGGGCTCATAAAAAGCCTTGGGAAAAAGTAAAAACTCTTACTGTTGTATGAGAAGAGCAGGTAAAGAAATAAGGAGGGTCAGATCCAGAAGGTCAGCTTTTGTGCCCACCTCAGTTTGTGGACAGCAGTTAGATGCAGAAGTCTAATACCATGAACTTCAAAGCTTTGGCCCAAGTCCGTAGTTATTGGGGTTTTAATAGAGAAGGTCCCTTGCCCACAGTTCTGCATTTGTGGAAAAGAAAATAAATGGAACTGCCTCCATCTTTTCAGGCCTAGAAACTCATAACTCTCATACTTGAGCTGATAGGACATAAAAATTAGTCTTTCCTGAAGTGTACCCACTGAGCTCCTTCTCTGGAGGCCAGGCTCCAGGTGGTTATGGTACTCAGGAGAGGAGTGGCTGGATTCTGTGCTTCCCTCTGCTTATGCAAAAATCCAAGTTCTCCTCTCTTTGCCCTGTCCTTCCCTCATCCACAGGGACCTGAAGGATTTGGTTTATGCGGGTGCAGAGGTGCTCTTACTTCCTTTGCTTGAAGCAGTTCTACTTTTCAAACAGGAATCAAATGTCCACTAAGATAAAGAGGTAAAGATATTTTATATTTTTAAAACTTGTCCGTGGTGACTTGATGAAAGCAACGTCTAGAATCCAAATGTGTTACACAACCAAGGAGCAGCCTACTTGTCTTGCAGCTTGTTTGGTCTTTAAATTCTGTCAGTACAAACCACTACAAATTCTGTAGGAGGAATAGTTTCTCCTTTTCATCCCACCTGGATCCATTTGTACTCTCCCACACCTTGGACCTGGGAACTGGTACAGCCTTAGGCAGTGGGCAGAAATCTAGGGTTTGAGACAGTAAGTTTGAAGGAAGAATTGAAATCTTTCTTACTCCTAGATGAGTTCTCCAAACATTGAAGACTTATACAGAAAAATGTCTGTTTCTCCTGGTGTTAGAAGAAAGGAGTCACTTTTTCTCTAACACTTCCTAGATGCTCAACTCCTGTGCAAGTTTGGTATTGAGCTCTTCATTGTAGTGTGTTCTTCAGAGGATGAGCACATACAAGTTTTAGGCTAAAAAAAAAACCCCAAAACAAGCCTTTTTAAGTATATGGACCAGATAAACAAAATTGTTTTTATAAAATCCCATAGGATGTCTGTGAGACCACAAAAACTGAATCCACATTTCTTAAGGTCTGGGCAACTGCCAACATTAGTGAACACCCTTCCTCTTTCTGGCTGATAATGGATGTGTCTGCTTGCTGTGTGAAATGCCTGGGGCACTGTGTGGCTTCTGGTAAACAAGAGCAAAAGACCCAGGATTCAATTTGTGCTGAAGCCTCTCTGCTTACCTATAGTCACAGCTGAGGCTGTAATAATTGCCTTCTCATTATGGTTGGGAGTGGGACAGCTGCTATTTTAACAGATCACCAAGCACTTGCAGCAGTACAGAGTATTTCACTTCCTGAAGCCACCTGTCCCATACTTTACCAAGTTACCTGCCAAAAAGAGAAACAGCAGTGTTCTTGCTTGCTCTGTTTCTGTCCAAGATTTATTTATAATAAAACCTACTTCTATTTCACACAAACAGATTTATCATTAATGTCCTGCTTTGACAGGAAAAAGGCAGGGGAGCAATAACCTATTGTTTGACTTCAGTCACTAGTTTCTGAGACTCTAGCAGCCCCCGTGCAAAGTCTTTAAAATCATGGAAAGGTACTCCCCACCTGCCTTCACATTACTTCAGAGAATTCATGATAATGACTTCTGATCATGGCATCCCCTGACTGCAGGATTGCAACTTATTCCTGCACCAGGAAGTGCAAAAATCCAGTGTTTATGGCTGCACTGACTGGGAAAGCTGCACCTGCAGGGAGAGACATGGGGCATGGGATGGCTTTCCAGAACAGTGGAGCTATTAGCTTTGTGGCAGAGGCCTAGAGCTGGAAAGATCGCATTCATTGTGTTGGGGGAACTGTTTGATTGACTGCTGAAGCTTGCCATATGTGTGGGACATTTGTCTGCTTTCCTCTCTATGATATCAGTTATTCCATTAAATAAAGAGGGAAAGCTACAACATTTACAGTCTAAGCATCCTCATCTGTTGCTGTTTCCTCTCAAAGCATTGCCTGCCACATTCCTTAACACTGAGAGCCATCCCCTTAACCAAGAGACATAACGAGACCGATATTTATGTCCAGGCTAGGCTTTCATCAGTATGTACCTCAGAAAGCAAACATGAAGCTTGGTTAGTGTTGTTCTTTTTGTTTACTTGTTGAGCAAATGTCACATAGCTGTTACTAGTTCAGGTTGAGTTATGCAGGGCTCACGAATGGAAAGGAGAAGGTCACTGAGACCAAGCTCAGTTCTGTTGTTCCTCGTGCCCTCTTAGCCATGATCCTTCCAGGCTATTCTCACACTCATACTGTCCACAGCTTGTTCTACAGCAGGGAAATTCCCTGCTAGGCAGATCCCTCCAGCCATATAGACTGGATACAGGTCAGTGAAAAGTAGACATGAGGGAAGAAAGAGAGCATGCAGAATGGTGTAGGTCAAACCTTCTCTTTCTAAGCCAGCTACTGAGAGAGAATGCATGATTGACACAGCAGTGGGGGAAACTGGTAGCCAACCCAGCTGCCCACAGTTTCTTTTTGACTTCTCTGCCATGTGGGACTGTGGGAAACACCTTCAGAACTTATTTTGTTATAAGACATATAGGAAAGAATGAAATAAAGGAAGCAATGAAATTGTTCACACTACTGGAGTGAGTATCAATGAAAGTCTAAGAATATCTAGGAAAAATTCTTCTCCCTATTAAAGCAGAACTGCTGATAACTATGCCTGCATGACTATAGAAGGAATGAACAGAAAACATTGTACTTTTGAAGGAAAATCCAGCTTTCTCATCTTACTTTAATTTTGAATGAAAAGATGTTTTCTGGTCTACGTGAGGTTTTTTGTGTAGTTGCAAAGATCTCAGCTCTGTTGTAATTAAGCTTTATAGTGCAGCGCAGGTTCGATGTACAATGAGGCACTGGCTAGTGGGATTGAGGTAGGGGACTGTCCCTTCCCAGAAAATTTCTCATTATGCTGTTTCTTATCCATATGTTGTGATTTATCTTTTCCTTCCCTTTGCCATTTGGCCTTTTGCATGTGTGATTTCTAAGAGGAAGGACAGAGAACTGGGAAGGAATCTCACAGGTCAAGTCCAGGGGCTCCCGTTGTCATCAAATATTGTTCCAGTGATCACAACCGATGCAAAACTGTGCAGTATGAATGCCTTGATGGGGTCCAATCTTAACAAATGGTTGTAATTTGCAGAGTGAGACTCCTGCCAATTTGGAATGGGGCTGGAATTCTAAACTGCAAATGAGGAATAGGGAGAAGCCAGCTGAATGAAACTAAAAGGACCTCATCACCTTGCAGCTGTTGCAATGTGAGAAAAACACTTATCTAGGAGGTAAAAAAATTTCAAAAGTCTGGATGCTTGTGGAAGAAATCCACTGCTCCACCTGCACAGGGAGTGTGGGACTTTCTAATAGCTAATGACATGATTTATTGATTTTCTGAGAATAAAGGAGCTACTTCATAGCTAGCAATTTCTGTAAGTCAGCACACAAAATAGTGCTGAGATTGAATGACTTTGCAGGATCACATGTCCACAAAGCCACTGGTGACTGCAAAGCTCTTCTGCTGCCATAGCAGAGTCAAACAGAAAGTACCATATTTTCCCAGTATGCGGCTGGATTAAGAGCTCAGTGAAACATGAGTTTAGCAATTCATCACACCAAAGCAAGAGGTGGGAAGCTGTAGGAGGAGTAACAAAGATGGTACTTGGCCTCTTTTGAGTGGCACACAGCAAAACTGGAACAGAACCAGGCCCTGAGCACCATGGCCTGTGTATGTTGGGAGAGCTATCAACAACATTCGCAGGTACTTGGATCTCACTGGGTTCAAAACCCAGCAGTCTCTACTTGTATAAAGGCAAAACCATCCCCACTCCACTGAGCTCCTTCTAACGTGCTTGTTGTCTAATTTGAATGAAAAAACAATCTAGCACAGGGCCCTTGAAATGTTGCTAACCCTTGTTTGAAGGATGTGTTAGTGCATGATGCGCAAAGTGAGGCAACTCTGGACATTGATTTGGGCCTTGAAAATACATTTATAATTGCTGAGTCAGGGAAAAAAGACCTGGTAAAGTTGCTGGGTAGGTGTAACAGCATCACACAGAAAAACAAGGTGCGAATCAGGGAGGAGTAAATGGACATTCTTCAAGGGCATTCATTATGTTCAGAAGGCAGTAAACAACATGGATTTTACAATGCATAACAAAAAACACTTTCAAATGGAGCTTGATTCGAGGTTTTCTGCTTCTATATTTCAAAACACAGAAAGTTATGAAAAGGAGTAAAAGAAGAAAAATTATGGAAAACCTGGTACATCTAAAACCGCTAATGGGAAAAGCCTTTTATGGACCTTTCTAGAAGGAGAAATAGTTCAAACTGATACACTATTTGCTAAGCCTCTATGTTAAGAAATAGAGGGATAAAGACTGATTAGATTAGATATTAGGGGGAAGTCCTTTACAGAGTGATGAGGTGCTGAAACAGGCTGCCCAGAGAGGTGGTGGATGCCCCATCCCTGGAAGTGTTCAAGGCCAGGTTGGATGGGACCCTGGCAACCTTGTGTAGATCCAGACCTGGAGGTTGGTGGCCCTGCCTGTGGCAGGGGGTTGGAACACTATGATCCTTGGGGTCCCTTCCAACCCAGACCATTCTGTGATTATGTGACTGGCAGAGAGACTTTGTTTCAGTGCCCATGCTTACAATCAATGCAAGGTTTTAAAAATATTGGTTTCTACCCCAAAGCAAAAATGGTTGAAATTGATGGACAAGGCAGTGGGCTGATGTCTTTCAGGAGAAGACTGGTACAGACTGGAACAGATGAAATAAAAAATTATACTTGAAAAAGAAAAGGCTCCTTAAATGCCCATCCACTGTTTCATACTACTGCAAAGGAGAGGCAGGCCACCAGATGTACAAAGGCAGCTAACTGGGGTGAGATGGAGTGTAACTGCGGCAGTAATAAGAGGTGGGCTCACACTGTGATGATGATTTCAAGAACGCCACTAGCATGGCATAAAAATCACTACCTGTTCTCTGCAATTAAGGACATATTTGCCTTATTAGCTGGTGATAAGAAGTTCCTTAAGTTACACACAGTCTAATCCTACATAAAGGGGTGGTTGAAGACAATAAGGAGCGGTGTTAAGAAATGTTAGCTTAGCAAGGTATTTTGCTGTAAAACAGGCTGATGTTTAGAAGAAGTGTGCTTCCTTTGCCAGTAAAGACATCTTGCACTGGTCCCCCTTAGCGTGACAGGAATGGTAACTCTGCATGCATTGAAAACCGGTATTGAAATGCCTCTTGCCTTTCCTTGTAGGACTCTTACCTCTGCCAAGCTTAATTACGCTCACATTGAGAGAGAAGCCCCTAAACCACTCTGGGGATGTAAAAGGTTTTGCCACAGGTCACTGTCCTGTCATTTAAGTGTTCACAGAAAGAAGGCAGTGGGCATGGCCATTACTTGTGAAAGCCTGCTGCTTTGCCATTCAGGCCCGAGAGGCTCAGTCAATAAGAAAACTGCAGCCTATTTGTTATTTTGCCATTAGAAGCTGGAGATAACAGAAAGCAAGCAGCAAAAAGGACAGTCTGTGTGTTTTGCTACAGGCTGAGCAAAACCTCAAGGAAATTGGGAATAATTAATTCTGGCTTAAACAACAGGCTACAGTACAAAAAAGGACTACTTCATAACTCCCCGGTGGTCACAGCAAGCCATCACATGGTATTTTTCATTAAAAAATCAGCTCCACAGGAGGAGATGTTACAGTTTTTGCCTGCCCTTCCCCTCAGAATCACACAGGGAAGGGTGAGCCTGTCTTAATGCAGGAGACATAATGAGCTCTGCCTGTTTCATCTGAATGCCAGCACAGACACGCCTGGTGTCTCAAAATACACTGGGGGAAACAGAACTACCAAGGAAAGGCCACACAGCAGCCCCGGCACAAGCACAAACATATATTGGTGCTTACAAATTAGTATAGATTTTCTGATAAGGCCAAAATAAATTACTTTTAAATTGTCATGTAGTAAGTTTGTAGCAAGTTTGTGATGGTGCAGGTAGCACCTGTAACTCAATGACCTATCTGGGAAGTCACCTCCAGTCTTACATTCCTTATCGACATGGCAGCCTGCCCTTGGAAGCTCTTTTCCAGCACAGTTCCCTTCACGTTTCTGTGTGGCCTCACACTTGCTGCTGTCAGGATCTGTCTCACTTGTTGCAACTGCTGATAACCCCATTTCCTTCCAGACCTCTGATGGTACAGTGATTCAGCACTCCCTTTGTTAGCTTCCAGTTTATTAAAGGGCCATTAAAGGGCTTAAATTCTCAGGTTCAGGGTCCTCAATTGTTTCTCACAAGTGCCTTATCTCTGCCATTGCTTTTATTCATCAATTCAACTGTGTACAGGCACGTACAATATTGTAAACCGGTTACACTGAGATACACCTGATGTTTATTTCTGAAACATTAGTAGGCATATGTCTACACACTTTTATATTTGTTTTTAAATGGCAGTATATATATTATATGGTTGCTTATTCAGCTCAGTTCATTAGAACTCCTGCAAGTACAAAAAAACCTGAGGACTAATAAACTACTCTTTTACAGCAGTTTCACATAGACTGTGTAGGTTCATTAATAGAAAGATGATTAGATTTCAATAGAAATAATAGAAATAAGTAGCCTGAAAATTCAATGTGTATCAAACACATCCTGAATTGTAATGAAACTGTGAAAAATTGTCCCCTGTATTGGATGGCAGCTCTTGAACAGAACGTGGATCATGTGGATCACAGGGTTTTTTCCAAATGGCTTGGAATGCTTTGAAACATATCACATTATTGTCCTACCAACCTGCCATAATAATAATAGCAGAAAGTTTGATCCATATATTTAGCAAGCAGAGTATGTTTTGGGTTTGAACGTGCCCAAAAAACGAACAGTGTGCCAAACCATGCAACAACCATTTCACAGGGTTTATCAAGCCCCTGTGAAGCCTCAGCAGAGGGCGTGCCTCCACTAGGTCCATTATTGTCCATACTGCTCAACATCTGCAGAATAATTTGTCATGTGCACTGGTTTTGGCGGGGGTAGAGTTAATTTCCTTCATAGTAGCTACTACAGGGCTAAGTTCTGGGTTTGTGCTGCAGTGCTGGTAACACAAGGATGTTTTCACTACTGCTGGGCAGTGCTTATGCAGAGCCAAGGCCTTTGCCTCTTCTCACCCCACCCCACCAGCAAGGAGTCTGGGAGTGCACAAAGAGTTGTAAGACAGCAAACTGTCTTTATGTCAACTCACAAGCCTCCTCACTTCACTCTTCTGATTCTCTCTCCCATCCCACTCAGGGGGCAGGGGGAGCAAGAAGCTGTGTGGGGCTTCGTTGCCAAATGGGGTCAAACCATGACACATGTTACAGTCCATTACAACCATTATTTGGAGCCTTGCTCACACACTTACTGCAAGGACAAAAAGCCTGTTCAGCAGAGTCCAAAGACATGATATTAATTCAAAACCAAGAAGAGAAGGTGACATCATAACATTACTGAGGAGGGAATTGTTATTTAAGTAGAAAATCCAGTTTCTGCCTTTGTGGAATAGCCCACTGTACACGGGAGTTATGCTGTTGGCAAAAAGCCTGCAGACAGATCGGAGAGATCCACATGCAACAGGAACAAAAGAATTTGTACCATTTTTCTCAAACAGCCTGAGCTGCATCCTCACAATATATCAAATGACTGGAAAACGAGGATGGAGAAGGATGAGGTATTTTCAGTGTGACAAGATTGAGTGTAACTGCTTCATGGGAAATGAACAGCACCAGATTGAAGTACCAAATTCTGTAGATGAGTAGCAGATGGCAAATGAAGGCATGTGAATACATGCACCCCATACTAAGCCAGGCTGATAATTTACTGGAGATTTGTGTTCTGCTTTTACAAGTTTTAGCATTAGTGTTGCCTCTAGGTGTTCATGAAGAGTTAAAGCTGAACCAGAACTCCCATATTGTTCTTGCTTACCTGAAAATATCTGCATATTTCTGAAGGACTCTGTTAGGACTTACCACGTGTTCAAGCTCAGGGGAATCAGGCAGGGCAGCCCTACAGCTGTAGGTGCAAGTTTGTACACAGCTACAACTGTGGCTATTTGGAAACCCAGTATGTGACATGTTCTCTCCATCACATTAATTTAGGATGTCCAATAAACACAATTTTAGCTAAATAGATGGCTCGTTAGTATAATTGCTCCAATACATAAATATTTCTGGCTTGTGGTTAGAGGAATTCAGAATGAGAAATGCACAGTCATTTTAAAGATTCCACTGTGTCTTCTTCGGAGCCAAAAGAGGCAACAGAGTAGTCAATTAAGCAGCCTTCCTTGAGCGTGATTTCTTACACGTGTCAGAAAAGCACAGAGCTTGGTGTACGCTGGCTCTTCCAGCACATCTGCTACTATCTTTGGCCTGTCCTCAGTCAACCAGGAGAAATCTACAGCTGATGTTTATTCAGGACATAAACCCAAATTAATGCATTTGGAACAACGTGTTCCTGCTCCCATTCACATAATGAAATTTGCCTTTGACTTGAATGGGAGCAGTGCTGGGCTCTCCGCAGCTACTGATTATACGTGTCAATATTGGGCTGTGTTTGAGTGATGCTGTATTATGCATAAGAATAAAATATCATGGAGTTGTTGTGAGACACCAGGCAACATAATTACATGGGTTGCAAGAGAAATGCAAAGGAAAATATACCGCTACATATTAATAGTCCATCTCAGTCTTCCCAAAGTATATCTGAACCTTTGTTTACTTAATGAGGAATTATTTTAATGTTAAATCTCTATTCATTTTTCTGATGATGGCCTTGTTCTGAATGTACACAGGCTGAGAAGCCCTTGTTGACATGACTGAGCAGGATATTATATTTTATTAAATTCACTTTGGAGACTTTTGACAGAATGTTTGCAGTCCAAATCACATTGAAAATCTAATTTCAACATAAGCTTAGAATAATACCCATATGTTGTTCCTGGTGAAGTACTGCCACCTTGTATTGCTAAACTACAGGAGGCCAAGATGCACTTCACTATAACTTCAGGAAAAGGAGACTGATATTTTTTCAGAATTACATTAGTTTAACAGGATATTAGAAAATATTACCCACCCTGCATCCACAGAAGTATGAAAGGAATATTTGAAAGAAAGTTATCAATGCCTGCAAACAATAATCACAACTCATAAAAGGACTGTTGTTATCTGAGGTAGTATCAACCTTACATATTTCTTCTTAAAACAGAATGAAAATCCTAGTTTCAGTTTATAAATGTGGAAGGGTGGCACAGAGGTATCTAGTGACCATCTCAACTCCACACAGAAAGAATGGGGCAGAGGAGGAAACAAAGCCCCAGTTCTGAACTCAAACCACATTACAATCTGTCTTCTTGGAAAGAATAAAAACTATACCTGACATGTAATTTCTATTATATAAGCCAGATTTTTTAAGTCCTCAGTCAATAGCAGGGTTCCTTGGTGGATTTAATACCTAATCATAGGTATGAAATACCTTGCATTTTTCATTATCAAACTTGAGGTCCAAAATGAGTAGCTAAATTTTAACCATTTCCTCCAAAGCAGGACCCTGCATGTTCTCACAATGTCAAAAACTGTTTCTCCAGTTTAAACACCAGAGCTGCACCAAGGCACAATGATCTCAGGCTGGAGCAGGCCACCAGAATCAAGTTGGGTACTACATAAGGCTTCCAAATAGGTCTTTGGCCGCAAAGAGTGTTAATAGCAGAAATAAGAGTGATACCACCTTGCAGGCCTGTGCAACAAGTGCCTTGTAATTCAGTAACAAAACTCCTGTATGAAGACTGGTTAATGATTGACTGGCTATTTGCAGAGGGCTTCCCTAAGCCTTTCCCGCTGCCTGTACTTTGTCTTTGCCCTCGCTAGGAACGGTAACAGCTTTCCCTGTGTTGTAATTACATATTCAGAAACGTGGCTTCAGAAATTTGCAAAAGCCTGCAAATAAACCCAGGCACTGTAACTGATTACCACTCTCCTTTATTATATAGCAGTAATGTAAATAACTTTTCCAATATATTTTCTTCTTTCCTGAAGATGTTAACTATTCCTTACAACGTTTTCAAAAGAAAGCAGCACAGGAAGCATCTCCATGGCATTCTTGGGTTTACTGTTATTAATTTCAGGTGGAAGTGGTGGAATCTATGAATGGGTATCTCCAAGTTCAGAATTAAGTCTGCAACAGATCTAGTAACAAAATCAAGGTGGTTCATCCTAAAACTTCACTGATACTTGGTAAATCTTTAGTTACGGCTTTCCTACATTTACTGTAATTATATTGAGAACAGTTTGAACTCTGATCTGCTGACAGTTTATCTGATGTTTTTCAAAGCCCATTTTAAATCAGTGCTGGGTTTACAATAATATGATTATGTTTCCAGACAAGAAATTACACTGTTCCACTACCAAGGTGGCATTTTCTTTCTTTACATTTCCACAGTTATTAGTAGTATGAAAGTTGCAATCTTTAAACTGTGTTACATATTCAATTTCTCATTCCTAAACCGAAAATCAAAACTGAGCTAGAGAGAGAGAGCAAGTGAGAACCAGAAGGAGACAGGGGGAGGTTAACAAAGACATGCAAGCTTTACATTATGTGTCAAACAAAAAAAAAGGAAGTAAAAGACAAATGAGGAATAACTGGAAATTTGTAATCACAACTGGCTAAAATAATAAATTCCTTTGATTTTCATTGGGGTTTGTCCTAGCAAGGATAATGTAAGATTCGACTATGCAGTGCAAAAGCAGCTGCAACAGAAAGAGTGCCCTGCTACACCAGCATGTTTTCTTCCTTTGGTACCTACCAGAGCTGCTATGGATCAGAGGGACCACCCATCCCCTCCCTCCCAAGGATGCTCGACCTCCTCATGCCTGCAGCAGAGGCTCACGCCCACCAGACACCCTGCCATACCTGCCATGAGGCTCACACAGCTGGATCCTACCTCACACAGCTGGATCCTACCTCATATGCTGCCTGGCATCTCAGCCTACCCCACTGCAGTGCAGGGCCTCTCTCCTGCGCTGTGACACCCTGGTGAGATGCAGTGAGTCCTGGTGACCTCTCGCCCTCCGGCCATCAGTGCTCGGTATGGTGAGGAATCATCACAATGAGCTGTGCAGCAGTTGGGGCAGGAGGGTAAGGGGTGAGTACTGTCCACACCAGTTTTGTAGGCTCCCCCTGCCCATGGGCAGCCCCAGCACAGCCTTGGGCACAGTTTAATGTACCAGTCTTTAACATATAAGAAACAAAAAGTCCTAAAAAGGCAATGTGTTTACAGAGGAAGCCAAGACCTTATCTCTTCCTTGTGTCTTCACAGCTCTTCAGTGTGTGCTCACTCTCCTCTCCTCTGTACACATAGACCTGGCTGGCCTGTAAAACAGGAACTAAAAGGCAAGAATGTGGATGACAAGGGAGCTGCCTCTTCCTCATGCGCCTCCGCAGAGCCAGCAAAGATGGATGAGCCAATCCTCCTTCTCTGCCGTGGGAGGAGCAGCTGTCAGGGCTTGCTTTATGGGAGGCTTCTGGACACCTATAACCTCCCTAGCTTGGAGACAACTCAAAAGCACTGTCCTCCAACCTCTATGTTTTCTACTATCTCCCTCATTATACACAGTAGAACGTCATCTATGCAGTATCCAATAAAAGAAGGTAATCAAGCACAATCTCAAGAGTCACGATTGCAATACAAATACCTGACAGAAGCTCACAGGAGACAGGAAATTGAGATCGATTGTAAATAGCAACAAGACAGAAAATTAACTCCTGTGCAAATTGCACGATTAGGACCTTGGGCAGATGTGGGTAGGCTCAACTTCCAAAAACCACGGCTGCAGTTAGAGAGAAATAATCTGATGCTTGTTGAGTGGGTGAGAGCCAGAGGCCAAAACACCTCTAGAGACCAACTAGAATAAAAGTCAGCAAGTAAGATTACTTGCTTCATTTCGGCACTGGAAAACATTTGGGCCTGCTTACTGGGGGGTGGGGGAGGAGGAAAAAATCCTTCTTGGCTTGGTGTAGAATGACTGCTCTGTTATTTTGATTTTAAAACTCAAAACAATGATACGAATGTACCGTTGGATTTTTCACACTTACCACTTCCCTCAAGTACTAAGCCCTCCGCAGAGAAATTCAAGTGGGACCAAGGAGCGGTCTGGAGAGGACTGGAGATGTCTGTTGCAGTAGAGCAGGGTAGAAGTGAGAACTATGCCACAGCTTTAGGAGCACTTAGCACCCCTGAGTAGATGGCTGACAATAAATGGCTGCAGTAGCATCATTCTTTTTCTTTTTTTTATTTTTTAATTTGAAATGCACTGAGCAAATGCCAAAGTTGCTGACACTGCTCACTCAGGTAGGCTTAGTATGGAAGTCCTGTTAAGCAACATGGGCTTTTGGAGCTGGAACTAGAACAATCCAGTGTGGAGAGCATCCATAAAACCTGCCTTCTGGCTCATCGTGCTCACAACTGTTCAAGTATGCGCGTTCTGTACACTCGCAGTGATGTCTTATCATCAGCTGAGCATCCGTTTGTCAAAGTGAACTGCAATTCATGGTATAGCAACACAGTGGGCTTCTGTGGTTTATGAGAGTTCTGAAAAGAGAGGGTTTACATTCCATGCTGACTCAAAGGCAGATGCGGAACAATCCCCATTCACCAATGCAGGCGGGCTACACAGGTGCTCAAGGAAGCATAAAAAGTTATGGAAGAAACACACACACACAGACACCCTGAGTGGGATGGGGGAGTAAAGTGAGGAGACTCAGGGGTTGAGATAAAGACAGTTTAATAGGTAAAGCAAAAGCCCAGCACACAAGCAAAGCCAAACCAGGAATTCATTCCTCACTTCTCATGGGTGGGCAGGTGTTCAGCCATCTCCAGGAAAGCAGGGCTCCATCACATGTAACAGTGACTTGGGACGACAAACACCATCGCTCTGAACATCTTACTCTTCATTCTTCTTCCCCCAGCTTTCTATGCTGAGCATGATGCCATAGGGTATGGGATATCCCTGTAGTCAGTGGGGGTCAGCTGTTCTGGCTGTGTCTCCTCCCAACTCTTTGTGCAACCCCAGTCTCCTCACTGGTGGGATGGTGTGAGATGCAGCAAAAGCCTTGGCTCTGTGTAAGCACTGCCCAGCAGTAACAAAAACATCCGTGTGTTATCAACACTGCAGCACAGATCCAGAACATAGCCCTGTAGTAGATATTATGAAGGAAATTAACTCTACCTTGGCCAAAACCAAAATACTGTTATCCCAAGGGGTCAAGTCTTTGATGCAAATGGAGGTGTTCAGGTGATTTAATACACGCAGGTGTTAAAGCGTTACAGGGGAATTCTAGGTACCAGGGCTACATCCAAGTGCTGTCAGTGAGCCAGGGCAATGCCCTGGCTCAAACCGAGGTGCGGGGTCACCACCTCTGTTGCTGCAGCCTGAGCGAGGGGGATCTGGTGGGCCGACGGGGAGCTTCAGATGGCCGTGGCCAAATAAGAAAGGCGTCAGCAAGGCTTTAAAAAGCTGGGCGAAGGGCTGGGTGACTGGGCCTGCTTGCCCATGCGGGCAGTAGCGGGCCCCTTCCCGCACCTTCCGGCAGGTCCGGACGAGGTGGGGGCGGCCGTCGCTGCTCCGGCGGTGATGCCGCCCGCTCTGGGGTGAGCTCGGTGCTTCGCCACACCCCGGGGCCGCCCGGGGCTCCTGGGCCTGTGCGCCGGGCGCCCCTCGCCCGCGCCCGGGCTCCCCCGGCCCCGGACGCTGCCCCCACCCCCTC
>VZTU01003936.1:0-34689 GCA_013400835.1 Zapornia atra | reverse complement strand
CCCGCGGCCGGCAGTCCCGCGGGGCCGGGGCATGCCTCGCCGTAACCTGGGCAACCGGGCCCGCCGTCGCCGGAGGGCGGCCCCTGCCGGCCTTCACGCCGCTGCCCCCCTCGGGCCACCGTGCCGGCCGCTCCGCCGGCTCACAAGGGGGAGTTGCGAGGGTCTTGTCGGGCCCGCTGGCGGCACCGCCGGCACCGCGGCTCCGTGCCGGGGGCTCGTCGGATGGCTCCGATCTTGCTGGCTTGAAAATCGCCCCGAAGCTGGGAATCTTGCACAGTCATGGCGTGTCCGGACGGGGAGGCAGCGACGGGGCACGGCTCTCCCCTCTGCCTCCGTGCGGGAGGGCTGGCGGGACTGCCCCGCGGGCCGGGGCGCGCACGGGGAGGGTCAATTCTGGCCTCGTGAACGATGGAAGAAGCCCCTGGAGCGGAGCCGGGTCGGCAGGGCGGGGGTCAGGCAGGGCTGGCTGGCAGAGGGAAGGGGGGTTTTACCCGCCCTGTTCAGGGGGAGTCGCTAATTGGGACTGCTCACCGCCCAAGGGCTTCGGTATCTTACGGCTGTGTGAGGGTTTATCGCATCTTACCATAAAACGCTGCCCTTCTTGTTCTTTTGGGGTTTTTTTCATAATCACTCCATCAGGTTTGCACTTCTGGGAAGTCCCGGTGCAGGTCAGGCTATTGTTTTCATATTTGATGCGCACTTAACTATGCTTATAAAAGCTTCGAATCAATTTTTGGATATAATAGTGATGTTTAAGGGGTTTCTCAAAAAGAACTGTGTTTCTTTTGTAAGTTTGGTAAGTGGAATTATGTCATAAAAATCCATAATGGGCCTCTAAATAAATGTGCTACCAAATAAAAAATATATATTTCCTTAGAACTTAACTTTCCACCATGGACTAAGCATGTGCAGCAGCCACTCGCTCTTTTCCTCTTCACAGGCAGGTACCAGAGAACATTTTATAGAGTTTTGTATATATTGCTTTCTTCTCTGGCCCAGTGAAATGCCCCAATTATATGTAGACTAAGAATATGCAATTAAAACCCTTCCAACAATCAGTAGAAACACTGTGGGGGGGTAGTATGAAATATCTCTGAATTATTTTTTTAATTATTATTACTTCAGGTTTATGGTTGCATCAGGGAAATCTAGGCAAATATTGGGTGACTGTTGGTACCCGCCACTGTAGCTAAGTGTGTAGTCCTGTGGCTATCCGACATGAATAGTTTCATGAGGACCTAGGTTATTAAGTCCATAAAATCTTTAGTTTAGTTTCTCCTCTTTTTATTTTACAAACTAGAAGCTGGATATAACAGTAGGAGAGTAACTAACTACTGCTGCGTTCCAATTGAACCTGCATTTCTGGTTACTTTCCCTGTTTATGCTGACATAGCTTTAAGGGGGAAGACCTGCTGAATTTTGTAATGGGATGTCAAGACTTTTGAGAAATTGCAAAGGAAATGAAAACATGTGGTGGCTCACTTGCAGCACAGCTGGTGCTTTGTTTTTTTAAACTGTTAGTGTTGTTAATTTGTTGTACTTACTACTTTTCTGTCTGCAAAGCCAAGGAAGTCCTAAGCACTTTTGTCAGCGGAGATGCCTGGGAGCTGGGATGTAAAATGGAGACTGAAAGATGCTATGGGAAGGGTTTACTTTAAAATACATGCTTAAGAACAGAATACAGCGATCAAATATTGCTCTATATTAATAGCCTTGTTAATATCAATGAACTATAAACCCAAACAGAAGCTTGGATGTGAGGAAAAGGTTCATATCTCTTGCAGAAAAGCCATCTATTTTTAGTGTCTGTTGAAATTGATTTTGGTTTGTTTTTTTTTTTTCCCTTCTATGTGCATGTGCTTTACCCAGGAGACCCATGAAACATAATCATTCCCTTGAGTAATATGCTATATTGCTTTTGTGAATAATTGTACTCCTATTCAGTAAAATACCCAAAACCATGTTGAAGTCTTACTGAAAGCACTAGAATTAAATTCTTAAACGCTTTGCTGAATAGAAGCCAAGGTCCTGAACTCCAAACAGTGGCTTTAAAACAGGAACAAAGTTGTAGTAATAAGTCTTTTTACCTCAGTGAAACTCTTCTCTAGTCCTACCCCTTCCTTTTTTCAGTAAATCATCAGTCACATCCTATAGACTTGTGCAACTGAAGTGATAACTGGTAATATGAAACATCTTGTAATATTTGCATTTACTCCAACTTCTGCTTGCTTTTTTTTTTTTTTTGCTTGCAAATCAAAATCAATAGAAGAGTTTGTGTCAGAAGGCTGTGATTTGGCCCAATTTCTTAACATTTTGTGAGTCTTAATAAAATTTGTGTTTGGGCTAGTTTTTACCTGCAGATGTGTCAGACGTGCTGTGGAGATGGGGGTTTTTTTGTCATGCATAGTGCTTTCCAGTATGATTTTTCTTGGGGTTTTTTATTCAGATGTGGAATATAAAAAGCAGACCTTCCTTAACATGAAGAGCTTTACTGCTTTTTTCAGGTTTTCTTATTGACACATCATAAAGAACAGTCCTTGGAAATCCTCAGAAGAACTTGGCCGCGCTGCCAAGTGGAGTTGCGCTTCAGCATCTACGGGAACCACAGAGAGAGCTTTGAGGTCTTTCCCTCAAGTGCTTCACCCTTGCAGTACATGGAGTTACTCTCATGTTATAACTCTGTAGAGGACTTGCTTTTACCTGAGCTCTTTCCTGTGGCCATTCAAGCTGATGGATATTCTGTCACTTGCTGCTGTCATATCTGGGTTGGTTTGGGTTTTTTTGGTTTTTTTTAATTGGGGGGCAGAAGTTAAAGCCCCCTGGAAGTGTGTATTATTTTAAATGTATTACTTACATTTTAAATGATCAATGGAGTTTTTAAGAGTCCGTTATGGGTTTGGTTTTTTTGTTTTGAGGGGTTGAGTATTAGAAAATACCAATTTTACATGCACAACTGCTTATTTTTGAGTTGCTTTCTTTTTGTGCTATAGCTTTGCTTATCAAGTTGAGATTTTTATATTAGACAATTGTTTTATCTCTTCCTCCAGCCAAAAATCAATTACATTTAATTTTTTTTTTAAAGTGCATTTTCACAGTGCCCGTTCTCAAAGTTGGATTTATCTCTTGCAGAAGTTGAAGAGATGGTTGACTCTTATAGACCAGGCATTATCCCTGCTAATTGTGAGTTTTAAAAACATTTCTGATCTTTAGTGCAGCATTTAAGCTGATAGCCATTTAGATGGGAAGCAGGCAAGCTTCCTTTCACAAGGTAATCATCTACAACCATT
This sequence comes from Zapornia atra, assembly GCA_013400835.1. Classification (NCBI taxonomy): domain Eukaryota; kingdom Metazoa; phylum Chordata; class Aves; order Gruiformes; family Rallidae; genus Zapornia; species Zapornia atra. The sequence continues at coordinate 31,402 of VZTU01003936.1, read as the reverse complement.
TAATTTGAGTTCTAGAGAAAAAAAACAGTTCATGACTCAGGTCAAACTGCCTTTTTAAACTCTTGTCCCTTGTACCTCTGCCTATTAAATAAGAATTCTGTCTGTGTTTGAGTCTTTCAACTGTCCCGGTGATATTGCTTATAAATCGTACCTCTGGCTTGCAGGATCTTTGTCTCCCTGCTGTATTACTATGCTAGGTCCTCTATAGTTTGGTATCTTGGTATCTGTCTCCCTTTTCCTCTCAGAGCTTGAGAGAGCTTCTCCATCTCTTCTCTTTTTTTAAAGACTTTTTAATAATACCACAAATTATGTAACCTAGATAGAAAATAAACCACCAGTAAACCAAGAATCTGTTTTGTCCTTTTTGTTTGTTGCTTTGTTTAGTGGGGTTTTTTTTAAGCCTGTATGCTTCTCTTCATCTAGCTCTTTGTAAACTGTCTTCCAACCTACTTAGCCCTGTTTTTGCCTGGGAGGTACGGACTGCCTTCTGCAGAGTACTTGTCTCTGATCTCTCCAACAGGTTGCTCCCCTTTAGTGTATTGCAGGCTGCTGTGCTCTGCCACCTTTGGAAAGAGCAGACCTTGCAAGATGAACCAAAGTGAGTCCAGAGTGTCTTCCCAGCCAGAAACTCCTCTGCTTCCTCAGAGGCTGTTGGCATCCATAGTACTTGTATCATGCAGTCAGTCTCCTCTAATTTTAAGAGTATGAAATGCCTAACACTGTTTTACACATTGCACACTTTTAAAAAGTGCGGCCTGCTAAGTCACAGTGTGATGGCACAGGCCTCAGATCGATAAAAGCGGGAAAGCCAAGCCTGCTGTAAGTCATCCACACGGTGCAGCACTCAGCAGGTCCCTCTATTCTGCTAACTTTAAGTGCACACTTAATATCTATTAAGTTTTTGCCCCAGCTAATTTTCGGGGAAAATGGGGAAAAACAGTGTGGTCTTTAGGCTTCTGCTTTGCTATAAGGAAGTAAAAGTGGAAAGACAGAATCAGAAGGCCTGAATCATGAAGTTGAACCTCTTTCTTCCTCCCATCAACCCTGTCCTCTGCTTCTGGTTAGACGGTCCCCCACAAGTGTTTTGAGGGCAGTAGCTTGCTTGCAAGATGGGAATATAACATTGCTGGTACTGTCCTTTTCACACTAAAGGACCATTAGATGCTGAGGCAACTCAGCAATGTGTGGCTTTTTTTTAAAGCTGATATAAATTGGCAAAGAGAAAAATGTCATCATCATTGTACTTGATGACTTTAGATGGCTTTTGTTTTGTTTTTTAAGGGACCTTTCATTTTAGCTGTAGTGATCTGTGTAGCATATGATTTCAACAACAAGATCAGGCTACTAGAGTTATGATACGTATCACTAATGTTACATGCTAGTTTAACATATCTCAGCATCAGTAAATGCTGAGATAAGCTTTTAGAGGAGTGGTAACACACACCTGCTGTATGTAAATGCAGATGGAAATTGGAGACCCTACAGATCTCTACAGGCTAAAGACAGAATCCCAAGCACATGTAGAGCCAGTTGATTTCAGTGGGCTGTTGCTCTTTTTGGCTCCAGTCTTTTGTTTCCGATGCAAGTACAGGGGCTGAACTTCATCCCACATATGTTTGTGGTTGTATTTTTTAATTGGAAACATTTCAAACAATATTGTTAAAATACTCCTGTCCAAGATCCATTAGCAGTTGTCTATTTTTAGTATGCATCATTCAGAAGGGGAGTTTAGAAGCCTTTCATTAGTTTTGCAGATATTTCCAATGAGCCCTTCTAAGCTTATCCAAGTAATTACTTGAAAACTGAGTGATGAAGTCTGATATATGAGTCCAGTCATATGCAGGACACCTCTCAAGGGTGAGTATATGTAGTAACGATGCTTAGAAGTAAGATCTTGAAAGTGATGTTGCAATAGAGAGGAGAATGAAATAAAAGGAGTTGCATGATCAATGCTACAGGTTTGGAGGAGGATCTTTGCAACAGCTTTGCTACAATCAGTGGATGAAATAAGTGAAGCAACAAAAAACGTAGCAGAATGAGAAAGATCCTCATGAAGGAACATGATGAAATAGCTAGTAGGAGTGAAGACATGGTGGGGTTTGCAGCGACTGAGCCAAGGGAGATCAAGAATTCAAGAAATCGTGAGGAAGATGCATGAGGAAGATGAGTGTTTCTCAGCACTGTCTAGGGAAGCATCACTAGAAGGTTGCTTGAGAGTGGTTTTGTAGGGATGTGAGGATGGAATGCATGTTGGTCATCATTCCTTTGTGCACTTTCATCCTCAGTATCTTCCAGTTGTTGGAACAGTGTGGCTACTGATTTTTGGAAGGGGAAGTAGGATGGTAATTGATGGAGTCAAGGTTCCTATTTGAAATGAAAGTGTCTAAGAATGCTTCTAATGAAGGAGATTGAATGAAGAAGGAGGTGTTTGTGGAGACAGATAAGACCAGCTGTGGCAGATCTCTAGGTATGGTGCTGTCACGAAGCCTGTGGAGTAGTTTGAGAGTGGATGGGAAACATCTATGTGTGAGGAGGATGCTAGAAGGAGTTGCAGGAAGGGTGAGGAAAAGGCAAGCTCAGGAACCAGGAAAGAGCACTTTGTATTGAGCAGGTTTTCTTTATGGAAGAATTAATGAGGTTATTTTTAGGGAGAGGGGCACAAGATGGAAGAAGAGATGAGCAGCACAAGATGAGCCATTTCTGGCAGAACAGCAGCAAGGATCCTGAAATTCCAACCTCCTGTATGCCCGTAGGAATACATTAGCGGAATGAAAATCTTCAGTGGAGGGTGTCCTCCATCCCTACTTCAATGTAGTTTGCTATGATACACACCTTGCAGACCACATGATGCAGCAGTGGCATAGCGAACTGCTTTCCTCTCCTGCTATCAGTCATGATTGTGATTGCAGTTGGCTGGGGGACACTGTCCCTATTCCTGAGCCCTTGAAGTCTTAGGGCATGTTTGCTTCAAGGAGCTGTTTGCAGTCTCAGAACCTATTGACTAGTCATACCAGAAATCCAGTGTCTTAGTTCTGTCTGTACAGTCAGGAAGGGACAGGGTGTTTCGAAACCTCTACGTGACCTGGGACCAATTTACCACTATTTAATATTTTTGCTGCTGTAGAGAGACAAAACAGGAAACGTGAAGGAGAAGTGGGGGAAGAATAGGAAAAAGGAGGACAAGAATGTGAGTGAGATTTCATTTGTTTAGGTTTATGTAATATATTTGAAAGCACCGATATTTTTCACATCTAACTTTATATCCAGATTAGCCACTAGCATTCCTAGATTTAGCTTTATGCCCACAATTTCTAACTACCTAGCAGTCTTTTTTTTTTTTTTAATGAAATTATGTATAGAGTACATTTGTCATTAGCAGGGTACTGGCTTAGTGGCAGCTGACAGATTTTCTTGTTCAAATAGTGACATTAGGCTTATTGGATATCTAAAATGCATTATTATTTTAGTATCCACGAGTTGGTTACATGTGCTGAGGAACCTAACAGCTTATGACCCCAGTCTTCTGTTGGTTTTGGTTTTTTCACAAGCATGATTTCACTTGCCTTTCTCCCCTGCTGATGTGTGGTATACTGTCTGTAACTCCACCTAGAAAAGCGTGGCTCTTCCTCCATAAACACTTGAATATTTAAGATGCTGTGGAGCCATGAGAGACAGATCAGAAAACAAAAACAGCTTTGTGGATTCAGAGGCTGACGCAGCATTTTTATGATCGTGTTGCTACATTGGAAGAAGACTGGTGGTGTATTTGCATAAACATGTGGATGGCAATTATTTTTTAGTATTTTTTCAGTGTCTCCTAAAACTACGTACATACTTTTATGTTCACTATGGTTCAATTATGTTTCACATACAAGAGATCTTTCATACTTTTATGTTTACATGTGGTGGTAAATGAATCTGAGATAATTGACAGCGATTGTGCTAAAGCCAAAGCAATTGATGCTAGTGCTCAGCATGGTGTGTTGGAATAATATCCAAGTGATGGGATGCAATTTTACAATACAATAACCTGTCATCATCCAGCAAGGGTGTTTTTCTCTAATGAGATTAACATGTCCTTTCAGAGCTGCCCATTACTCATCCTCCTACCTTTTTCTTGCTATGGTCTCACTTTTTCTTTGTTTCCTTCTGTTGTGATTTCTGTGGTTTAGTAAACAAATACCCACTCTGTGCCTTAAATCTGGCTTTTAGAGGGTGGAAATAACCAAGGTAAAGAAACAAAACATTTAGAAAGAAAAAACAAATTATCTATTTCCTGGGTTTATCCTGCTGCTTAACTAAAGCTTACCGTGGGTGACCTTTTCCTGTTCCCTTGCTGAGCTCCTAATAGCTGTTACAGCCCATTTTCTGGTACTGGGTAGATGCTGTGTGTACCATTTTCAAGACTATTCCAAACCCCAATAAAAAATAGCCCCATTAAAAAACCCAAAAATTTTATTTAAACAAAGAAGAATATCCTGGAGAAGAGCTAGAAGACAAAGCTCACAAACTAAACCTTGGAAACAAAAAATAAACCCTGTGTTACTTGTGTGGTGGCTTTTGTTCGCTTACAGAACGTTTATGAAAGATGTAAAAAGAGCTGTCATTCGCTGCATTTGTGAGGAACCCAGGCAATATGACTGGGGGCTACAAAATGTCCCAAGATGCTGTTCCTCTGTGTCTCCTTTTCTATCTAACCTGCCAGTGCACAGGGCAGTAAGGGCTGTCTGCCTCCATGATTAGGTTACCTGCATGTTGACCTGTCTTCTATCCCTTCTCCTCAACGTTTGCACACAAATGCTGCTGCTATTACTTGTTTTTCTCAGGAAGTCCATGCCTTGCAAACTAGGGGGTCATTTGGCCATGAGGACATTCATATCTCCTGTCATGGAAGGAAGGAGTCAGTGGGTACATGAAAGAGTGCTGAGGTCTGTGGATAAGAGCTCAAAGTTGTGGCTGTACAAAATACATGGCATTATGTTTCCATTTTGGTCTCCGGATGCTACCTTCTTTCTTACCAAAATCAGTAAAGTTCTGCCCATGTGAATCTGTGTTTTGAACATGAGTTGCATTTTTGCTTTGTTTTTTTCTTTTTCCTTCAACACTTCCATATAGTGGAGAATTCGTGTTTGGAGGAATGTGAGCCAGTACAGGAAAGAAACTTGTGTTGTGCTGCAGTGAAAGAAATAAATTAGGAGCCTTAGAACAATGTGGGGAAAACCCAGACTCAGTATCATTGTCACATGGAGCATATTTAATGATCTGCTTGTTTACAGCATTCTCTTTAATTTTGGTATACAAAATGTGTACAGCCAGTTGTCAAACTTGTGGTGGTATAGGGTTAGGAAACTGGAAAAGATAATCTTCTCTATTTTTTTGTGCTTAACACTAAATGAATCACAAATAATTAGCTATATTTATTCTATAGATATAAATCACACTTTGTAGACAACCCAAACTACAGGTGGTTGTCTGGATGAAGTATTGGCTGACACAAGTAACCTACAGTAAAGAGAGAGTTTGCTGCAGACATGAGACTGGTACCACGCACAGCCAGCTTGGGTCATGCCTTCATTCTGCATCAGCTAGGCCTGAGCTGGCTCTGGAATGAAGAAACCTCACTAGACAAAACATTGCGTTGGAGCAGAACTTTCTCCAGGGATTTTGGATAGTACTGTGCCTGGCTAATAAGCCCTCTCTGACCATAAAGCATTAAGAAGCTCAAGGACAGACTATAGAGGAGCTCCTAGTATCCTTTCTGCATCGGATACTGGAGTTTATAAACAGGATACAGGTCAGCCCCACTCACAGTTTGTTAGATTGGGCTTCTACAAGCAGCCCTCCAGCTGTTGAAGCAGATTTGATCCTGAAGGTGAAACAGCCATAGCTGAATAATACACTCCTAATCCCAAAGGCACTGAAGGATCTGGGCTGGCTGCACACATGAATGGCCTGTCTGTCCAGTATTGCTGCTCTGCAACCGCAGAGGATGGACTGTCAGTGGACACAAGGGAAATGACTGTATGTATGGCTGTGTTTATAAACATCAGCTATGAAGGATCCATGCCCCATCAAAAGTCCTGCAGGTGAGGCTGTTAAAATCCATGTGCCTTTTGCCCCCTGAGTTCTTGGGCTGTATTAGCTTCCGATGTTCAGACTTTTCTCTGAAAGGTTAAGGACTGGGAAAATGTGCATATAAATAGCGACTCCTCTTTCATCTAGTGCAACTTCAATGGAATTATTAAACATAGTTGACAACACTGAAAAGGTAGGTCTAATTTAAGCAATGATGGAAAATCATGCTCAGCAAAAGCCTCTAATCTGTGTGAAAAGGATGCCATCCCTGTAAGCAGAATAATGGCTTTTTATCCTTGATCTCTGAAAGGACAGGCGGCAAAAAATGTGTCATAACTGTGGTGGGTTCTGGGTCAAGAGCGATCATATCTGAAAAAGCTCTTGCTAAGATTGTTACAAAGCTGCTTCTTGTAAAATAAAGCAAAAAATAGAACTATGTTTCTTTTTGAAGTTATGGTAGAAGGTCTGTATAAACAGGTGTTCCCGTATACTCTCAAGACATGTGAGCATATTGCTCTATCGTAATGTAAAAGATACTCACTGATGGTATGCAATTAAAAAGTCACTTATTTTCACTGCCTACATCAAGTTAAATGCCAGCTATAAATTAGAAATGGGAGATGATATCCCTTTGCAAATATCAAAGTTTATCTCCATTGTACTATTCTGTCCAGCTACGTGAGGTAACATCATAATCAGAGGCAAGATACCTCGGAATAGGTAGTTTCAAAGAAGTTCAGGAAAAAGTAGCTGAACCATCGAGAGGAGAACTTATTTCTAGGTGTAAGTGAATATAAACCAAGTCTAAACACAAGTGGTTGGTCAAAGCTGAAGGCTGTAGGAAATAACCTTGGGAAAGAACAAGGTGCTGTACGTTGCTGGCAGTTGTTGTGAGGTGATGACAACACCAAGAGACTGGCCAAGAAGCCCTCTCCAGACTAGATGCCAAGGTGGGGAGGGTGTGAGTTGGGTGTCACTCAGGATAAAGGAAGGTGAGGACCTCTCTACCCCTTTTCTTCCCTGTTAAATACCTCGTTAACAGCATGGAGTTTTTTTTTTAAGAACCCATTTTGAATCATTTTAGTCAGGCTGGTTACAGGTCCCCAAAAGAAGGTTTTGTAGGTGCCAAGCACCCATATTTTTGCCACAACTGGGATCAGACGCGTCCTATCCAGGGCCTAGTCCAATAGTTCTATATTCCTGGGGAAATCACACAGAAAGGAAAGCAGCTCATCCTGCTACCTGACTGTTTACTCAGGGGATGTTCAGGGGACAGCCCAGACTGCTGTTGTGATGATACAATAGCAAGAGGGGAAGACTGAGTCTGAAATAAGCAGCATAAGCATGCATGGGGAAGAATGCAGGCAGTGGCCTGCTGCTTGCAAAATGTGATCGCAGAGGCAGTAGCGGAGACCACAGGTGGAAGTCATCCTCCAGTCTGACAAACAAGAGAGTGCAACAGTGCAAAATCTGTGTTTTTGAATGCTTTGCTGTTAATGACTTGAGTTCCGGTGATGGTAAACCGGGCAAGGAACAAGCCTGAGCTCTCATTATCATTTGGTACAGTTTCTTGACTGTGGAAGAACTCATTTGAAACAAGTCAGTTCCTGGCCTGTGTGGCTTCAGCTCATGATTTCCCATTGGAGCTCCTAGAACTCAAGCTGCTGTCTGTTTCCTCTCTTTTTTTTCTTTCCCTTTCCCTTCTTTCCCCGCTCTCTCGCTTTATGTGCTTCCACCCCAGATCTAAAAGCTGCTGTCAAAAGAATTACTGAAGCTAAAAATATACTGCTTTATACCATCTGAAAGCTTTACAGCCTTGAGTCATATATACGGAGGGTAAAAGGCAATCCATCTTTAAAGATCAGTGGGTTTTAAACCACTGAAACCCACGTTTGACCTTAGAATTGCAAGGAAAGGGATGTTTATCATGATAACAGGATTTAAAGCCTAATTCCTCCTAGCCTTGTATAATGTATGCAGTATTTCCCAAACCGGTGCAAGCGTGAGTGGGAAGGCTTGTGGATTACCAGAAGAGCTGAGATGTCAAGCACAGACTGCTGTTTTGGGCAATGTTATTTATTTATCTGGATAAACATTTCCTTTTTCACTGGAAAAAAGTTGGCAAGGATATAGAGAGTAATGTATTTGTAAGATTCCGTTGGCTTCACTGGCCAGGATTACACGAAGACCAATTATATCTAATCTTTATTACATTAACAGCTAAGCATTGGCATCCTTTTTATTTCTTCAAATTTACTTGTGCAGTCTTCACGTTGTTCCCGTGGCCAGTCACATGGAGTTTAAGATATCTCTGTTTGTCAGTTCTCACACTGTTCATTCCTTGAGCTTCTCCGTTTATTTGAGCAACGCAGCGTCCTCATATCCTGGATAACTGTGTCCGGACTGTCAGAACAAGTAACTCTGTCGTATCCCTCTGCAGAGCGATACCAGTCTTCTCCTCCTTCCTACGCTTGCTTTCTTCTGCTCAGGAAATGCCCTTCCTGAGGTGCTTGGCAAAGCCACAACCCTGTACACTTCAAAGCTTCCCTGATGATCCACTTCTGTGATGCTTGCAAGAAAGTAGCTAAGTAATCTGCTTATCTATTTAATTTATCTCATGAGTGACTCAGTCCTTCCACACTGCCTGTGAGAAACCTGTTGATTAAATCTATTTCCTTTTGCTTTGTTTTTATCAAATAAAAACACTGCTAGATTGTGCCCTGCATTGGCCTTCACGGAGGTTGGGTGAATTTTAGGATAACTGGCTCGCAGTCATCTTCGGGATGCCAGACGGTTCATCCGGCCCTTTTGTTGCTTGCATCCTTTGTTGCTGCTCATTAGGAACACCACCTTGTCCTCCAGCTGCCTGCAAATAAAGAGGCTTTGCTCTTCACTTAGTGTCTCTTCATGACTTTAGCAGAGCACCAAGTACCTGTAGGATTCCACCTACTTGGAGCTGATTATAGACGCAGTGGAGTAGTTTGGGAGCTACTCCAAGCGCGACCAATGTTTTTTTGTCTCCAGGCAGTATCTCCTACCACAGTTTGCAGGAATGTTTAAAACACTGTTCATAAGGAGCTGATAGCATTTGGTGTGACTATTGACTGTTGTGGTTGAGCTACGTGGATTTTTCACAATCTCATTTTCAACGTTTGCAACTCCAAAAAAGTTCTTTAAGATAAATGTGTGAAGGTTCTCAGCTTGATAATGCTCTCCAGCAAGCACAGTGTTAGCCACACTTTAAACAGAGAATTTCAAGGTATTTTAATTGAACACAATTTTATCTGAATGGATAAAAGTAACCCAAAAAAAAATCCTTTACAAGAGCAGATAGCAAACTGAATCTTTCTATACTTGTGCTGTGTAGTGCCATGCAGTAACACAGGCAGGGCTCATTTTTATTCCTGTGCCACGTAACAGGCAGCGCTCTTCTGTGAGTTGCTGTACCTGTCGTGTCTTTCTAACACACAAAAAACAGTGGGTCTCCCTTTTGTGCAAATGGTGATGTGTGTAGTGTCCTCCTCAGCGGGGCATCTCCATCTATATGAAGTTAAGCACAGGCTGTGTGTCAGCAGGATCTGTGGGCTGAAGTGTGAGATGTGGACCCGTTGTTCAGTTGTTCCTGACATTTCCCAAGGAAACGGTATGGCCTTGGCTGTGTCAACATCCTGGTTTGAGGCCAGTTTTGTGGCATTGCTGTCTGGCAAGGTAATGGGCACACAGGTAATTAATATTGCTAGACACAGTGTCAGCACTCCTCTAATTAGTAAAGACTCCAGTTTGTTCAGTAAGACCCAGAGGTTGAATCCCCATATTCCCTATGAGCCTTGTGAAGGTGGCGGCTGGAGCTGCACTAATGGAGCTAATCCTCTGGTTACTTTTCCTGCCGTATGGGGAAGGGTTACCTGGAGATGAGTCTTGTACATTAGCACAACTGTTAAGAATTTGCTAGATGGAAAACAAGGGGACTATCTTTGAATACTCCGAGTTAATGCTGACTAGCTCCCCTGGTTGCGGTCCCTGAGTAGAAGGTGAAAGAGGGCAAAGGATGGAGTAAGACACACAACCTTCCTAAGCGAGTACAGGTTTCTCCAGTGAACTAGCTAAGGGCTTTGAAGTAGAACATGCCATCAACATGGACTTTTTCTTTTCTTCTAGTTCAGCTTATGATACCAAAACAAGACAGAAGGTGGCAGTAAAAAAGCTCTCAAGACCTTTTCAGTCTCTTATTCATGCAAGGAGGACCTACCGAGAGCTTAGGTTGCTTAAGCACATGAAGCATGAGAACGTAAGTGGAGTCTGAGTTCTTTCCCTTTGGATTGTTATGATGAAAGTTTGCAATGTGGGCTTAATTTCAGTGAGGTAAAATCTTTTTCGAAAAGGTTGTGCAACTTCTGAGCTACTCAAGATACCTGGACCCAGCTGTCCTATGAGAAGTGACATCACCAGACTTTAAGTAAAAGGCTGTGTTTTACTGAAAAATTATCTGATTTCATCTTGAAGATGCAGATAGTGAAATCCAAAACAAGTGGTCCTACTCTTTTCTAACTAAAACAATGAGTGTTCTGTTCACTATTGTTGGATGCTCTTGAAACAGTCCAGGGAAGGAAAAAACCCAAGCTCAAATCTGCTTTTGATGGATTGGTATTCTGTTGAGAAGCTAAGGGCAGATACTGTCATTGAAATTAACAGCAGTGTAAGAGCTAGATGAAACGGGTATCCTTTAAATAATAGAACTCAAGGCCTCAAATAATTGAGTACTATTCTAAGTTGATGTGGCAGACAGTTAAATTCAGTGGGAGTATCCACCTGCTTTAAAATGGCATGATGAATTGAAGCCTGAATAAAATGTGGTGGGTCCAAAGGTATCATGGAGAAAAGATGCTAAAAATGTTAAAAACCAGAACAACCTAACCCAGGAAAATGTGCATGAACTTAAGTATAACAACTGTATAAGCCTTATGTCACCCTTTCTGTAATGAGACGTTACTTTTCCTGCTTTCCTTTCTGATTGTCTGAAGTCTTGTGATTACTTTTTGTAAGTGACATAATTTTCCGTTGGTCATGGAGGTAGCTGAGGCTATACCTGTATAGAGCACCTATTTCCAGGACAGACCATATGCCAGATTTTTCTAAGTTTCATCCCAAAAACACTAAGCACTGTCAATACTAATTACATGTTTCTTTACAGATTTCTAAAAATAAAATGTCGATTCCCTCACCTTTCAGGTTATAGGATTACTAGATGTTTTTACACCTGCAACATCAATAGAAAATTTTAATGAAGTGTAAGTAAAATTTTACAATCATTCTGACTAATTAGTAAGTAAGCACGCACCACCCTGGTTTTAAAAAGGAAGCATGTACTTTTCTAATACACTTGCAGCCATAGTTGGCTTTGTGTGAGGAATCCAAATAAATCTTTTTCCAACTTTTCCACAAAAGCAGAAGCAGGAGGATGGGCCTTGGTTTTGTACTTTTTTGAATGATATCTAAAAAGACTATAGGTGTATGGTAAATTGTTACACCAGTGAACTTCAATTTGTTAGCTGTAAATTTTATTTATCTATTTATTTATTTACAGCTAGATGAGGTAGTTCAGGAATGCAGGAAAGTATTTTTTTAGTTAATTGAGACGAGGTAAATTTAGGCTAGATTCCTGACTATGCTAGGACTAGGTTTATTTTGATGTTACTCAGACATATGATTGATGCTGAGTTCCTCTTGGTTTACATTGTGCACATGCACTTAGTTAAACAATTTAGCAGAACATGTAATAATTAATTTTTTTTTTTCTCCATGGAAATTAGTGGTGAAACCCCTTTGACTCTGGGGCAAAATTACACAAATGAGAACTGGGTATGAGAGATGCGTTATTTTTGTACCAGCACTGTTTTTGGAAAAAAATCAATGTTTCTGCAAAATCTGTAAAAAAATAAGACTTCAAATGATGGCAGGGAGGGAAGTTTAAAAAAAAACCCTCCACTCTTCAACCAATCTAATGTTAATCTCCATCATCAGATATTTTTGGGGCTTGCAGGTACTGTAGTTTCGGTGCCTCAGGCTCCTACTTTGATGTTGGGTGAGGCTTCCTATTCATCTCAAAATAGGATTCCTTCTCCCCTTCCTGAACTGCTGTAGGGTGTCATGGAGAAAACAGAGATAATAGCTTTTAATGTACCATAAGGATTTTTCTTTTTCATGGTAATAAATCTCATGTTACTCCATTATTAAAGCTCACAGCTGATTTAAAGTGTATAAACTGTGTTTTAGTAGAAAATGGAAGTCGTGTATATGTGCTCCTATTAGAATGATTTGCACCCTGCATTTCTTAAAGGAGGCGTATTTCTTTGTTCTCTCTGTTTTATTTCCACAGGTATCTTGTGACAAATTTAATGGGTGCTGACCTGAATAACATTGTGAAGTGCCAGAAGTTAACAGATGACCATATACAGTTTCTTATCTACCAGTTACTTCGAGGTCTTAAGGTACTGTCTGAATACAGGGGTTTTAGAGTCAGCAACCCAAATATTGTGGTTAACAACCAGTTCATTGCAGTGATTGTACTTAAACACTTGTGTTTTTCTCTTTAATGTCTTAAGAGTTTGTTTTTCTCTTTAAAGTCTTAAGAGTGTGCAGGTAGCAGCAGTCTTTTCAGAAACTATCAGATTGTCTTTCTAACCAGAACTAAAAGCCCAAGCCTGTCAGTGTTACATGCACAGTGCATGTGAATACTCCCCTTTAACATTAACTCTAGATCATTGTCTGATTCATTGTTGAAGGCTAATCACTCACTGTATAACATCTCAAGCGAACACGTTCCGTGGCGCACGGTGTGTGTTTTAGGCACTTCACCTGTAACAAGAAGACAGTGAAAAAACTTCTGGAGAATTGTGAAATTGATAAAGGACAATATGGCAAGTAGGTCACATTTGTGCTTTGAGCCAGTTTAGAAGACTGCAGCACCAATTTTCATAGAGAGTGTCACATGGGTGAAGAGGTAACCATATCAGTTGGGTTCTGTGGGAAATGTCTGGAAGGAGAAGTTTATCCTAATGCAGGACAACGTTGCACACAATCACTAAGTGTTTGTGTAGAGTCATTGTTTCCTTCAATCATGCTAGTTAAAATTAAGTAACACAGGCAATTGGCAATGAAACTGTAGCAAAATTTTCTTTCAGAGATTTAAATTTGTTTCTGACATTAAACATGTACGTGTCTATAAACGGGAGAACACAGAGAAAATACTTCCCATTACTCAGTGATCAGCATTTTCTTGGACCACTGTTGATTTTCCCAGGTGTAAGCAAAAAGAAAAGAGAGGGACAGTGGCTTTAGTAGCTAACTTAACAGGAACTGGTATTTCAGATGTGGAAAATACCTGCATGTTTGAAAGCAAGCCGTGGTAAATATTGGGTCTGAAATACACTTACTACATTATCTTCAGCAAGTCACCTTGTGCCTGAGACAGTAATTCTTATTCGGGCGGGTGGGCTTTTGTCAATTTAAGTGCAGATTTTAATGAATAAAAATTGCAGAACTGAGCCCTTAATTGCTTTGTCTCATTTACTTAAGTTAATAGCTTAATTAGGAAGATGGATTCCGGAGTTAATTATCCAGCTTGCAGTTTTGAATATAAGGCTGTGTTGTGTCAGAGCTAAATAATAGTAGGAGTTGTGCTCTAAAGTGAATATTAATTTCCAATGTGCTCAGGTGCATTTCTGGCTCTGTTTTGAAGGGGAGGGGTTGTTGGCAGCTCATCTCTTCTGGAATTGAAGTTCTCACGTCTCATTAGTCAAAGAACGTTTGCTCGTATATAACTCCTCCCTTACATCTATGCTGGAGTTGTTACAAGGTGTTTCCACGTATCTGAGTAAGGTTTGGGCTCACTGGCAGGTGTGCTCAGCAGTACGGGGCACAGGCTTTGCGCCCTGCAGAAGCTGTCTGAGCAGACAAAGACTGAATGAATTGGGGTTGTTCAGCCTTGAGAAAAGAAGACTGAGAGGGGATCTTATTAATGTTTATAAATATCTCAAGTGTGGGATACAGGGGGAAATGGCCAGCCTCTTCTCAGTGGTCTGTGGAGACAGGACAAGGGGCGATGACCACAAGTTGAATCACAGGAAGTTCTGCACCAACATGCAGAAAAACTTTTTCACAGTGAGGGTGACAGAGCTGTGGGACAGGCTGCCCAGGGGGGCTGTGGAGTCTCTTTCTCTGGAGATACTCAAGACCCATCTGGGTGCCTGCCTGTGTGATCTGTCCTAGGGAACCTGCTTTGGCAGGGGGGTTGGACTCGATGATCTCTTGAGGTCACTTCCAACCCCTACGATTCTGTGAGTGTGGAGCTGTGTACTTTGGCAGGCTCTTGAGCCGGCTGGTGGAGGGCTGCTCAGTGGCACTGAGGGAGGCCCTGATCTCAACAGAGACCTTCTGTCCTCCACTGTTGCAAGTGGTGGCTTGGTTTCCTCTTCATTTGGCGGCTCATAGCTGTTGTGAGGAGCACTTAAGGGTGACCCTGCCCTTCTGATAAACAGTGCGTAGGCCTGGAACAAGAGGAATGCCCTTGTGTTTTCTTTGGGCTTTCCCAGTTGGTATACAGGTTTTACATGGAATCTCTGCTCCTAAAAAAAGAAGGAGAATTTACCTCCAGAGAATAGAAAAGAAGGTTTTCAAGGTCTTGCTGATTCTGGTCAGTAAGATCATAGATAAATTGGCTGTTCATTCTAGCAAGGGAACAATAGGAAATTACAGAGTTAAGTTTTTCTCGATCTTTGAGTTTGAGAGTTTTATATAAAATAGCCAAGACACCAAGACACTAAATAGCTATTGAACTGCTATTGATCCCTGCTTTGAAAGTGGACCTGCAGCAGTGCTGTGGCCTAGGTGGGTATTTTGGTCACTAACCTGTCCCACGGTACGAGTATCTCTCACCCACATTCAGCAATCACGGTATGAGAAGGTGACTTACATCATCTAGGACTCAACCATAGCGGTCCCTAGGTCTCTGCCTTCACTGAGGCACTAGCTGATCAATATGGACAGCCAAATAAGACTGGCACAAATTCCAGATTGGTAAGAAACTTTCAACAGCAGAATCACTGCAAGTGCCATATTTTATGGTGGAATCTAGTCTTCATGGTTACTTCTATTGAAATATCCAGCTCTGCATAGGACAAGACAGAGAGGTTTTGAAGTTCGTCGTATCTCTGTTTGATCTGAAAACGTAGCGTGACGTCTTTTCTGTATATAAAACCATCAGTCTCAGAGGCAAAGAGATAAGTGACTTGTACCTTCCTTCACCTCTAGCTTCAAATCTTACCTTTTTTTTTTTTCCCTTTTTGTTTCACAGTATATTCACTCAGCTGGAATCATCCACCGGGTGAGTTCACTCGCTGCGATAATAAAAATGGAGTGTGTCCCTCTGTGCATCAAATGTGTTACTCACCATACTTGTTATATACTTCAAAAGGTTAAAATTGTACTTGACTAACTCTGACTGTTCTGCTCCAGGACCTGAAGCCCAGTAACCTAGCTGTAAATGAAGACTGTGAATTGAGGGTAGGTACCTTGCCGCCGTAACGGGGAATGTTGTAAAAGCTCTCAAGATAAGAGTTTTCTAAGAAACCATTAGCTACCATTTTTATTTCAGACCCCATTAGTTTCAGCTGTTTGCTACTGTTGCTTCCCCACACAGAAAACCCATTTCCGTGAACATGTGTTTTCTCCCAAATGTTAATTTACTGTGAACACAAGTATCTTTGCAAAATGTCCACCCCTAGATCCTCACAGATGGTACATAGGATAATAATTTGGCCCGTGAGTGTTTAACTGAGTGCATCTTGGAAGTTTGACCTGTGCTATGTGTCTGCATCTGCCATGTTTAGATGAAGCCTTGTAACAGCTTTCATTTTCACATTTTCAGACTCTACTAGCTAAATTAAATAGTGGTATGGAAAAGATACCTGTATTACCAGTTACTTTAGCAGTTAGAGGCAGTAAAAAAACAACCAAACAAACAAAAGCCCAGCAAAAACCTCCTATAATTCACACTTCTGAAATGCTGTTTTAATGTATACATCTCTATAAATTCACTTATCTGTCTGATGTATAATAAGTATCAGACTCTGGAGAAGGAAAAGATGGCTTCTAGATTTCTAAGCCTTTAAGCCTAAGAATGAGAAGTTTAGTATTTCTCCATGACAGCCAGAAACATCGTTCTCCCTGTGACTGTGACTCTGCTGTAATCACTTTATTCCAGCTGCGAAGGATTTAAGAAAAGATTCCAAATACTTACAAGATCAGCAAAAAAAAAGAGATCACAATAGCGAATAAAAGCAGTACAGTCAGGTTCTCGCCCTGATCCGGATGTGTGGTGGGGAACAAGTTCCTGTTTGGTTTAGTGGGGCTTGCAGATGCTCAGCAAGTTTCATGATTATCCCTTTAATGTCTTCATGCGTGTGTGTTGAGCATCTGTGAAATTTTATGGGTCTCCTGGGTCTGATCATGCACTCTAAAATGTGTGCTGTGTTCCTGTGCTGTAAGTAAAGGAGACTTTCAGTCTTTTTTGTTTTCTGTTGTTATGGTATCGGTGCACCTCCCTCCCTAGCATTTGTTGCACTGCTCTTTGCTTTGTATGTATTTATAGCTTTACTTCCTCTGATACCAAATTGTTTTGTAATAGAACGAACTAGTGGATATTTGAAAGTACAAACACAAAGGAAATAGAAGCAAAAAGAACAAAAATGTGTGTACACACATTGGATAGAAGGGATCAGCTATGAAAGAAAAATATTTCCAAAACCCTTATAAAAATAAGGGCTTTAGTGTTTGAGTTTCACTCCATTATTCACGCCTTGTTTGCTTCACACTTTTATTTTTGCTTATTTAAGAAATAATGATGTTAAATTGTATTAAAAAATAAAGATGTTAATGTGCTATTTGCATCTTAATATTCTTCTTCAGGCTTTTTATATATTTAAATTGGATTATAACTGGGGGATTTTGAATGATGCTCTCAAAATTTTCTCACTCCCAATGAAAAGGATTAGCCATCATCTTAATAAATAATCCAGGATCTCATCATGGGAGGTTGCTGCTGATCTTAATTCACATTTCTGTTTACTTAAGGAACAGTGTTGAGGTTCAGATGGCACCCTTTCTCAACGGTCTCTTTCAGAGTTAGGAATACCCTTTAGCTCCGTAATTAGCGGGACATAGACCAATCAAAATATGGAAAGCAAAGAAACGAGGAGGAAAAATGTAATTGAAATAATTTCCCTGCAATGTAAACTTAGCAGTGGAGAGCATATGGAGTGGAACATTTTGCCATCGAGCCTGTGAGTAATATGTGTACCTAAACAGAGCGGCTGTGTTGTTTCAGTGGGGGAGTTCTACCGAAAACAGATGGTAGGCGATTTAAATCTACCTTGTTACGCAGTATATGCGATTCTCACCTAGTGGCACTGGAACGGTGTGTGAGCGGGCTAAATGTGACCTGTGTGCAACAGCAATTAGGTCGACACGAGAGAGAAACAACAGAGTCTGTGGATTTGTCATCAGCTCTTGTGGTCTTGAGATGTTTTAAGTGGCCAGCGGCACTTGCTGTTGGCATTTTGCACAAGCGTTCCCACTCGGTAATGATTCATTTTATTGCAACAGTGCTCATTTTTAGCAAACGAGTGCCAGAGGAAAATTTAACTCCAGGCAAAATGTAAAGTCTGCCTGAGCGGACAGAGGGCCAGGCTCATCGCTGTGGAAGTGTCTTTATGCAGACCTGTAGGCTGCAGGGACACAGCAGGGAGAGCAGCCGAGCTCGTCTGCAGAGCGCTGCTGTTTTACCTCGCTGCTGGTGAGGTGCTTGGATGGCTGGATAGACTCGGATGGTTTATTCATGGGGAAAATCAGTACCTGTAACAAAAGTGAGAAGGAGTATTTATTAATTCTTTTTTATTCTGCAGATTTTAGATTTTGGTTTAGCTCGACAAACGGACGATGAAATGACTGGATATGTTGCAACAAGATGGTACAGAGCTCCAGAAATTATGTTAAACTGGATGCACTACAACCAAACAGGTAAACTGAGAAAAGACTTTGCTACAGCTGGATATAGTGAGAGTTTTAAACCAAGCATCAGCTCTGTTTAAAGATCTGTTCAATTCGTCATGCACATTTCTCTCCCTGTTCTTTGGCAGTTGACATCTGGTCGGTTGGATGCATCATGGCAGAGCTATTGAAAGGGAAGGCCCTATTTCCAGGAAATGATTGTATCCTTAACATAAAATACAAAACATTCTCTTTTTCTTCCTTTTTTTTCCTAGTGACCTGAGTGGTTTTGAGGTAACAGACTTCTAAAACAGTAAACTATTTTTGCTGATCTTTTGGTTTCGTATATATGGCAGCTGAGTATGAGACCCATGGGTAGGGAAAAAAACCTGTAACAGATGTTCCTAAATAAGCATAAGTTACATTTACTCTTTGTTGTGAATCTGTATTTAAATAATAACCTGGTTACAACCGAGCAGGTTTCTTCCACGTGCCTATCTCACTGAAGTACATTAAAACTGAAGTTAAGGTGGTAGTTTTTGATTGTCCAATATAATTTTTAAAAGAGAGCTGCTTTTAGGCTGGAAGTTCCTAAAATACAAACAAATTAACTTTTAAATAAGAAGTGAATTAACAGGCATGTTGTGTCCTATTAAAAAAAAAGCCAGCTGTTTCAGAAGTGCCATGGAAGCAACAAAACCCTCTTTTTTCTTCAGTGCTGTGGTCCCTGATGGAGTGTCAGGGATTTCCATTGGCATTTCCTGTGCTAGCAGAAGGGGGGGGAAAAAAACCCAACCAAACCAAAACACAAAACATTGCTGAGGAAAGTAGTGAAATAATAAAAGAAAACTGAAGAAAAACAGATAATGAGGAAATAACTGCATCAGAGGAGGAAAGCTTTTAGTATGAGAAACAAAGGCACATGCATTTGTACTGAATATTGACGTTTCTCCCTAGGTTGAAACCCCTCCAAAAGCAAACACTTCTGCTAAAACTAAGCGGTTGCCAGGTGCAAAACAACATGACATGAGAATGGCCTGCAAAACCGTTAAGAGCGCTGAGAGACCATGTCTCCCCGTTGACCTTTCTATTGTGCTCAGCATCACTAGGCTCTATTGTAACCTCAGGCGTTGTCCAGATGTTCATCATCTGGATTATGACCATGCTTCAGACTGATGACATGAAATGTGGTGTTTGGAAATATCAATGCATCTAGTTTTTGAGAAATAAGTTGGGGTTTCTTTCTGTTACAAAATACTGTCTGCAATTATGTGATTACATCAATGTAAAATAACCCACATTCTCTAGAGAAAATGTGATATACTTTACAGGTCACATATGACAATGAAAATGAAGATTTTAAAGGTTTTAATCTAGAGAGTGATATAAAACAGATTTTTAAGGCTACCAAATGATAATTTTCCACAGAGCAGCCCTCAGTTTGTTAATCTAGCCCTACGTGCTGTAACAGGCTGTTTTTCAGAAATCCTTCAGACCACTGAAACATAAATGTGCTATTAAAACTGAGTTAAATTGGGAACCAGGACAAGGAAGCAATATTTTGTGTGCACTTTTCTCACATACATGCATACCCAGCAGAGATTCACATCATACAGACAGATAATTTGATACTCCTAGTACTGCTAGGACTAGGCCTAAGCAGGTACGAGTTGGTGTCCTTTCATGCACTATGATGGAATTGTCTTGCTGGATACTTTTAAGCATCTTAACTATCTGCATGAAAGCTCAATAACTGTTTAAGCCCAGAAGGACCACCTGCTGTTTATTTCCCTGAAATCACGCAGATATCGATCAACTAAAGAGAATAATGGAAGTTGTGGGCACTCCCAGTTCTGAACTTCTGAAGAAGATCTCATCAGAGCATGTGAGTTCACAGCTTCAGTGGGTTAACTGACTTTCTATCACTCTTGTCCCTAATTGGCATCATATGTCGCTTGTTGTGTTACGCAGATGTTCTGATTGGGAGGCAGGCAAGCACATCAGAGTGATGTCTTTTCTGTTGCTAGTATGCTGTGACTAAAATGAATATTCTTTTCAGAGGCACCCAAATGCCTCAACTGTCAGCTGGGTTAATTTTGATACTTATTCTCACTACTGTTTTTGAAAGGAGTTTTGCAGTTGGTCTTTAATTTTACTGCTAGACTTCCAATTAAAAAAAAAATCAAACGTGCTCAGGGCAGAGCATTATATTGTTCTTATTAAATCTGATGCTTTTTAAATTTTTAGGCTTTCAGTTGTCTTAAGGGACCTAAATAGAGAGATCAGAATCAAATAATATGTGCTGTGCATGACTGCTCTTATTTGGAACCCTAACTTAAAATTCATATTTATTCATCTTTCCAAATGCTTGTATGAGGTCTGCTTTCACGACAGTATCCATAGTTTAATGGTGTGGTTTTTAACCCTCCATATGACTTCTTTAAAATAGTAATCTAGTACATTAAAAACTTCCACTTTGTTTTTCTGCCAAAGCTACACTTAAAGCATTAATTTTAAGCAACAACTGTGGATATCCAGCTGAGGAATGAAATGTGGTATTGATTGATAAAGGCGAGTGATGGGCACAGTGTAAAAATTCAGATAAACAACAGCACACAGATACCTCCTGAGCTGCAGCTATTTCCTTAAATCTAATACTGGCAGCTATTTTTTCAACTCAATGATGGGTTTTCTTTGTACTTAATATACCAGTGGTTTAAGTAAGAAGGAACAGTAGGAGAGCCAGAGCAACACTGTATTTCTGGAAAGTTCGAGCATAAAGAAACGCAGGCCAATGCACTACCCCAGAGCTTGGGGGTACCCAGCACCTGGGGATGGCCAGAACAGAAGGAGGATCCATCCTTATGCCAGAAACTGGATCAACCAGCAAACCTTGGACTGTGCTGTCCTAAGTGTAGGTCCTTGTGTAGCCCTTATGTGTTACTGAGATCCTGTGGTGTTTGCAGTAACATGTTTGGAGTAGCATATACAAGTGTGTGGTTTGCCCACAGGTACTCAGTTGCAAGTTTTTTGTTTATGAGCTTAAGCACCTTAAACATTTACTGGAGAGAGTATCTGCTTTTGTCTTTAATTTCTTGTGTTTCAGAGCATACCTCAGTGAGCTACAGGAATCCTGAAACTGTTTTACTGGGGCTAATTATGCCTTTAGAGCATAGAGACAACACAAAAAAGCTAGTTAATGAATGGGAGCACTGCTAGGTCATCTCTGGGCTGCTGCTGCCTGCTTAGAGGAGCGATGGCGAAGGAGATACATACCTTGCTTGGAGGTGTTTTCCTCTTGCAAGGGAGTGTTTGTCCCGTTCCTTCATTGTAGTTCTTCTTTACCTTGTAGTCTGGCTTTATTCTTTAGATACTGCTTTTTTGCAATGCAGCTTGCAATCCTGGACAGTTTTTTCCTTTCCTCTAACATCAAGATCAGAGGTTTTCTGAAGTACCAAGCCTATTTTCAGTTATAAGTAGAGGATTAAAGAATTGGAAACCTCATGGGATGTTTCAGCACAAGTTACTGAGCTGATTTGTCAGTCTTTCATGCTAATACAGGTTTAAACAGTGATTGCATTTCATTATTTTCAGGATAATTTAAATGTCTACATTCACGTTTCTCTGGTGAGGATATAAGCAGAGCAGATGGGTTGATAAGTATATTTTGATAGGTCTGTGTTGTTTTCAAGGGACTTCTGCACAAGGTTGGAGATAATTTTGACCATTCGTGTTTGGATTAGTGATGTTAATTGATGTCCACACAGAAATAAATGATCCACAATTCCACAGATGTTTGTCACAAGATAAATTTACCTCTCGTTTCTACCCTAGTCCATGGCTTCCATATAAGAACGTGTGACAACTCTCTTTTGCTCTGCTGTTCATACATATGTATAAACTATTGCCCTGGAAGGCTTAACTCTGACAATTGCTGCACACCCTCACCCTCTAGCAGATGTTTGCTGCCTTTATGAACTTTGGGGGCATAAAATAGGTGGAACAAAGCCTGTGTTTCAATAGTCTTTAAACATTGTTCTCTGCATAACTGGCTACAGCTGCTAAGAAAAAAAAAAAATCATCTTTGCTGTCAGCCCCCATAATAAAGATAGAAAATGCTAATACAGGTTTAACAGCTTGGGGACATAGTGCATGAGAGTTTGCTTCTTTCAGTAAGACTGCAGTGTGTTGTTAGTGGTACAGCAGTCTAGGATAGTCTAGGGTTATGCTATAACATGCTTACATCTTATAAAAAGCAGGAAAAAAAATAGGGCTGCCACATTAAATTAGAGCACAGTTTGAGAAGAGATTGCTGTGTAATGGTTTAAAATACCTCCCTATCAGTTCATCAGCTGCAGAAATTAAGAGGATGGTGGGGAGAACTGAGGAGCTATTTCTCAAGCATGGCTGTTTTGTAGTCACTTCATGATGGTCAGTCCTGAAGATAACTCCACAGTTCTCAGTCCCATATCTCACATAAAGCCATGGAGCTGCTCAGTGTAAACAACTTTATTTCTTTAGCTGTCTTCAGTAGACCAGAGATGTTTAATTAGCCTCCTGCAGGTAGTCATCTTCTACACAGGATCACAGGAAGACATGTCCGTGTAGCACAAACATGTTTTAAAAGGGTTAAGGTTTGTTCAAAGACCAGCTGTGTTTTCTATGGATTTGGAGACAGTCATTGGCCTCTTCTTTAACAGTTTAATTTTAGAACTCCATTCTGTCCAATCCCAGCCTTTGGGACCAGTATTCAACCCTTCTCTTGCTGATAAACATTAATCTCAGCCCAGAAGTTTGTGGCTGACATCATGTCAGGGTGCATGCTGACATTGTGGGCCCAATAGGAGGGCAGTCTTTTCCTAGTTGAGTATGGATAAGCCTTTCATAGCTACAGGGACAAGACAACCTTCAATATCCAAATGGAGACCAGTGATACGTGGCATTCCTCAGGGAATTGGGACCAGCACTGGGAAGACATAGACAGTGGGATCAAGTGCACCCTCAGTAAGTTCACCAGTGGAACCAAGCTGTGTGCTGTGGTCAACATGCTGAAGGGAAGAGACACCATCCAGAGGGGCCTTGATAGGCTTGAAAGGTGAAGTTCAAGAAGGCAAGTGCAAGATCCTGCACATGTGTCAGGCCATGAGAGGCACTTAGGGATGTAGGTGGGTAAAAAGCTCGCTAACAGCCCACAGTGTGCACTTGCAGTCCAGAAAGCCAACTGTGTCCTAGGCTGCATCAATAACAAAGTAACCAGCAGGTCAATGGAGGGAATTTTCCCCCTCTGCTCTCATGAGACCCCACAGGGAGTACTGCATCCAGCTCTGGGGCCCCAGTCCAAGAAAGACATGGAACTGTTGGAGTGAGTCCAGAGGAGGGCCACAAAGATGATCAGGGTGCTGGAGCACCTCTCCTGTGAAGAAAGGCTGAGAAAGTTGTGGTTGTTCAGCCTGGAGAAGAGAAGGCTCTTCGGAGACCTTATTGTAGCCTTCCAGTACCTGGAGGGGCCTAAAGGGAAGCTGGAGAGGGGCTGTTTATCAGGGAGTGTAGTGAGAGGACAAGTGGTAATGGTTTTAGACTGAAAGAGGGTAGATTTAGATTAGGCATTAAGAGAAAGAATGTTTACTGTAAGGGTGGTGAGGCCCTGGCACAGGCTGCCCAGAGAAGCTGTGGCTGCCCCCTCCCAGGCAGTGTTCAAGGCCAGGTTGGATGGGGCTTTGGGCAGCCTGGTCTAGTGGAGGCCGTCCCTGCCCGTGGCAGGGGGTTGGAAGTAGATGATCTCTGAGGTCCCTCCCAACCTAAACCAGTCAGTGATTTTAAGATTCTATGATAAATCCTGTTAAACATCTGAAGGTCTGTGCTCTGGAAGTATCAGGATTTTGTTCTTTGGTTAGTGAAGCTACAGTTTGCCGGAGGAGAGAGAGGGGAGGGAAGGATGCAGAGTGGGTTGTACCACTTCGCTGAGGGTAACTGAAAGATAATTTAAGTTGCAATTTCTAGTTGAACAGTATATGCATGTGTTCCCTGGGGGTATACCACAGCAAACCAGTGAGCATAGATCAAAACACAAATGACGTAGAGGAAAATATACAAAAATATACCTGTTTAAAATGCTCATACTTATTGTGCAATATACAGGAGTGACTGTTTAAAACAAAGCCATACATTACGGTTCCATGTAAAGAAGGTTTCCTGCCTATAGGAAACATAACAATTATGTCTGTTTCTGTAGCGTTGGTATGGTTATTGCTGGGCAAAATTTAACCTCTGCACATGCATTGTATATATCGATTTATTCCTAGGCAAGAAAATACATCGAATCTCTTCCACATATGCCTCAACAGGATTTGAAAGCAGTATTTCGTGGTGCAAATCCATTAGGTAAGAAAGTCAGACTGATACAGTTTAAACCTTTCACTAACAGGAACTCAGGCCTTCCTTTGCTGCATGATCCCATACAATAATGATCAGGCCAGTGAGAAGAGCGTTGCTTAACCTTCGATCCGAGACTGTTTTCCCTTCATGAAGCCTGTGTCTTTTGTTTCTGGTGGAGATTACTGGAACCTCCTGAAGGGAAATGGCCTAGGGGTGAAAAGCAAAGCAAAAGCCAGCTATTTATAGCAGGAATAAATAAAAATGGCACAGGGCCTACACTAGAGACATCACTTATGGCTCAGGAAGGCCATGAGCTGTAAATTGCTGGCGAGCAGAAGAATGTACCAGGAGGTGTAGCCATCTGAATGACCCTTTTGAGTGCTATTTCCTAGGAATGTATTGGCCATTGTTGGATGCAGGATACTGGGCTAGACAGACCTTTGGTCTGACCCTGCACAATTGTTTTTATGTCTAACCAATTGGTTCTGACTGCCCAAAAGAGATGTTTCTGTGATCCATTTCTTGTGACATGGCAAAGGAGACAAACATTTGAGTCACAGAAGTTATTTTACTACAGTGCCTGCTCAGTTCCCTCAAGTCCAAATTCAAACATTGTGTATGGGGAAATAGTATGAGTTAGAATGTTTTCAATTCTTTCTGCATATTAGAAGAGAATTTTATTTTTACAAATATAAGTAGCTGTGAACACTTTTTTTAATTAAAAAATTTGATTTATTTGCACGTGGTACATGAGAGCATGCTATGTATTAATATCATAAAGGCATATTACTGACAATACAAAAAAATTAAAGCCATGAAAATCATTTTTACATCATATTTGGAAGAGTTATGATAAACTATATATAAACCAAATTTCAGCCTTACACATCTTTCTCATTTCTAATATTCTGTAACTGTCAACATATTTTCTCTATGCTGGCTCATCTGATGATTTCATTGATGCAGCTAATTAAAAGTGTCATCTCACATTTGCACTTTTAAATTACATAAGCTCACACTGATGAGACTAAGTTAAGCACGTGATGCACAACACAGGATGTTTAACTTTTAAGCACACAGAGATCTTTCCAGAATGAAGGCCTTGGATGTCTGAAGAGGTGAATCAGATATCAAATAGACCGTAATAAACCTTTGTGCATACCACAAGCAAACTAGAAGCTTCCTTCTGCTCTGAAATTTGTGCTTACAGTATAAAATCTTCAAAACTTGTTAAACATCTGAAGGTCTAAATTTTATGGGTTCGCCAGTAACGTTAACCGTGGTTAAGGTGAGTGAGAATAGATTTTATGGAAACACTTGCCTTTTCTTTTACAGTCTCTTCTGGCTTTGAACCATGCTTCTCATTTTCTCTCAGCTGTAGATCTTCTTGAGAAGATGCTTATACTAGACAGTGATAAAAGAATCACAGCCTCGGAAGCACTTGCACATCCCTACTTTGTACAGTACCACGATCCGGACGATGAACCTGAGGCTGAGCTGTATGACGAGTCAATAGAGAATAAGGAGCGAACCATAGACGAGTGGAAAGGTAACAGGATTGCAAGCAGTAGTAAACACACACAGCAGAACAAAACCTTGCTGTAGTAACAGTTTTCCTCTGTTTCTAACCACAGCAATTTGAACTCTTAAGCCTTCTCAGGGAAGCAAGATAAGTACGCATATGTGCTTGTGGGAGTGGAGATGTGGAAAAGGTTATGTTTCCTCTCTGGATTTTGTTCCCTTCCCCCATTCTATCAGCTCTCACTACATTCCCTATCTTAACTAAAAGGTGATGTGAGTTACCAGGTAAGCACTCAGGTCAGCTCCTCAGCTGGAGTAATTGTCCTAGGGAAGGCGATGCTATTTGAGATTCTGATCATCTCTGTTCCAAAAATGGAACTTTTCCACATAAAAGTGTATTTGGTTAATCATTTTTATATACCCCAGTACTTACGATTAATAGATAAAACCTGCTGTTGATCCTGTTTGAGATGAGAGGTGATGATTTTACTATGGAGTGACACCCCAAAACCCATTCTTGAGAAATAGTGCAACAACCTCTTTTTATTAGTTAATTCCATGCTTGCATCATGATCATATTGCACTGCAGTGCCACAGAAGTAACACTGATAAACACTTAGGTTGCAAGTATACTGAAAAGTACACTCCAGTTTCCTCATTGTCTTATGAGGAATTATGCTAAAAACCCTTACTAGACATTTTAAATTGAGAATAATGCTCTAGAAAACTAATTGTTCCTGTTTGTCAATAAAGTCCTTCTCGTAGCTTAAGATTAATGATGTATTCTATAAAATAAATCTTCTTCTGTTTCTGTTGTATATTCTATAAGTTTTACTCCAGAAAGGTTTGATGAAAATGTATTCACACGGTGAGTAGGTTTGTGATGGAAAAACACCGAGCTCCCGTGTCTTACTCTTACTCGTGCCTTTCAACTTGTGCAGTGCTTTATCCAGGGCATCACAGGGGAGTCAAGCAGACTGACTAGAGCAAATCATAGAATCAATCATAGAATGGTCTGGGTTGGAAGAGACCCCATGGATCATAGAGCTCCAACCCCCCTGCCACAGGCAGGGCCACCAACCTCCAGGCCTGGATCTACACAAGGGTGCCCAGGGCCCCATCCAACCTGGCCTTGAACACTTCCAGGGACGGGGCATCCACTACTTCTCTGGCCAGCCTGTTCCAGCACCTCACCACTCTTTCTGTAAAAAACTTCCCCTTAATATCTAATCTAAACCTTCCTTCCTTTAGTTTTAATCCATTCCCCCTTGTCCTGCCATTATCTGCCCTTTTAAAAAGTTGAATCCCCTCCTGCTTATAAGCTCCCTTCAGGTACTGGCAGGCTGCAATGAGGTCCCCCCACAGCCTTCTTTTCTCCAGGCTGAACAAGCCCAGCTCCCTCAGCCTCTCTTTGTAGGGCAGGTGCTCTAGCCCTCTAATCATCCTCGTGGCCCTCCTCTGAACCCTCTCCAACATTTCCACATCTTTCTTGTATTGGGGGCCCCAGATCTGGACACAGTACTCCAGATGGGGCCTCACGAGGGCAGAATAGAGTACATCTTAAAGAAAGATAGGAGCAGGGTCCTGGGTCTCTATACAATAAAGCAACCTCCTGAAGCTCTGGAATGGGTTCTCTAGAAGCCTGTGGCATCTGTACAAGCAAGTAGGATCGACTGGTATCGTTTATCCCTTACACAGTACTGTCCTCTGCAGAAGCCGGCAGCACGCAGAGCACCCCACAATACGTCTTGTTTATGGAGAGGCATGTTCAATTTGCTGCTGTACTTCACAGTGGCTGATTGGTTTTCTGCTACGTTTTCTGCTGGCTGCATCTTTAACAGGAAAATGTAGCAATATCCGAGTCACGGGGCTGATTTCTGGTTGTGATGAAACTCCACTCAAATTATTTCAGGAGCAATCTTGGCTTAACGCTTTCTGAGCTGAAATGAGGACGTGGAGGTGAATTATCTAAGAACAACAGAATCATAACTTTCTACATCACTGTCCTTGCTGGAACTACAGTTAAAATTCCTTCTTTGTACAGGGAGGGGGAAACATCCCCCCTGAAACACAAATCTCAAAGCTGGCACAGGACATACACCTCTTCCTCCTGGCCATATTTTTATCTTAGGGAATAAACTTTTTTTTTCTTTTTTTTTTTTTCCAAGTATAGTGTGTGCCACGTTTAAGTAAGATGACATGAAAGGTCAGCATTTGCATAAAATGTTTGTATTGTTCATGAAATATTGACCCAGTTTCTCAAAATGTCAATGGATTATTTCCCCTCTTTTTCTGTTCAAATTAAAAATCAGCAGCACTTGGTCCCAAGAGAGGCCGAGCACCAAAGTAAAATGAGATTTCAGGCTCTTTTTCTCACACGTTATGCAATTAAGAGTTTCCTTGGCCTCCATTGTGCCCTGCTGAGGTTTGCAGCCCAAGGTCACAAATTTCCTTCTGACACATTTAATCAGTAAAAAATATTTCAGAATTTCAGAGGCCAAGAGTATGCTGTTCAGAGCTGAATGCTCTGCACTGTTGCTCCTTAGCTACGTGTATCTCAGCTTAACATCTGTACTCTCAGCTGAGTAGGTGGCACAAGAAGCAAGTGAGGAGCTTCGTAAACATACAGTGCACAGCCAGCAAGAATAACTTCTAACAGAGTCCCAGGCAGCCAATTTCTGAGGACACTGGCTTCCTCTGACTTCAGCCTGCTCTCCCCTGGCTGCCTGTGGCCACATGCTACTTAATAGCAGCAGATCAGTCACTGAAGGAGTCCCCTAACGCATCCTTCTGCCTCAGGGGTTCTGCACGCAGGATTTCTTTCAGAGAAATCCTTGGCTGCAGCTGGCACGCTGGTCAGAGCACCGTGCTACAGCATAACACAACCAGAGCAAGAACACGCTTTTTAGAGGAGTGGAAGGTCTACTTGCATGAGCAGCACTACCTCAGAGATCTATTTCATGCACAAGCTAATAGGCAGAAGTTTGAACCATCTCAAGCATTTCTTTTTGGAAAAGAGATCCTGAAGTAATGCACTGTTAGTTACATATTCATGTGTGAATGGGATTTGGTCCTTAAAATACAATATCTAACTTGAGAATATACATAGGAGGTAGCCACAGACATCATTTTCTGTTACTGGGGAAGACACAAAACAGGACACGAAAAGGGCTATTCCCAAAGCAGGGTAAAATAGCAAGCATTCCATACTTCTAATTAAACCTTTCTTGATTAGACTAGAACTGTTACGTTCTTCTAAGACAGAAGATCTTCTCAAATTAAGTTCTTTAAAATAAAATATAAAAAACCCCAAAACCTAGATGCCAAGGCATCAGCATTGCAAGTGATTTACCTTGAAGGCAATTGACTGTGAGATGCTAAAGAACATTCCCCACAGTTAAAAGCATACACTTTAAAACCAGTTTGGGTGCTTTTAAAGATTCCATTTTCCATTCCGTTTTCTCTTTTATTACATCATTTTGGCAGGTCATAATTGATGGTTCCATTTCAGGGCCTGTGTGTTTTAGTAATTAGCTGAAGGGGATAGCTGTGTTGTACAATAACAGTATTTGTGAGTCTTAGTTCAGAATCTGAGGTTAACAGAAGGATTCCTGGTGAATTCGATCTATTTTTGCATCTGGACTCTACAAGGAGTGGATATACAAACTACAAGTCACGTGCAGCCATTGAACCAGGGTTTTTTTGCTGGAATATTTTTTCTTTTGAAAAGAATTATCACCTAATTCTCTCTCTCCCTCACCTCTTTTCTACAGAACTTACCTATGAAGAAGTGATTAGCTTTAAACCCCCCGACTTAAAAATGGATAGCCTGGAGATAGAACAGTGAACACAGGCAGGTCTGTCTTGCCTTGCTGCACTATGAAGACTGTTAAAATATAACCATACAATTTAACCTGTGGTCAGACATAGATTTTACTATCCAAAGATGTTGGAGAAGATGTGAAAAAGCAGATGCATTATACAGAAGCCAGATGTTGTCCGTTTTGGGTGGGTTGTTTTGGGGTTGGTTTTTTTTTTTTTGCCTTGTGATATGAATGTATTCCCAACTCACAGAGGGTGATGAAGAACTGCTTCATTCTGTCAAAATTATGCACTGAGTTCTGTCGAGCTGTGTGTTCTGCATGTTTCATTTTATCAGTTGTATTTTGCCAAAATAAAAGTGACTTTTAAAATTAATTTTAAAATTGTACATTTAAAGCATGAATGTATACAAACATAAACATAGAAGTCCATACAAGCAATCCTTTTTTTTTTTTTTTCCCCTGGCATTTTATCTGTCTACAGTTTTCATATATCTGTAGTTAGTGCCTTGATGCAGAGAGCCGTGGTAGTGAGATAGGCAGAATATGCATATGTAGTCATATCTGTGGTGGTCTTACAAATTTGCTGGATGTCTCTCGAGCGATCTTAACACCAGTTGACAGTTAGTAAAAATAAATCTTTGTCTTCTCTTGCCATTCAAGTGTCTGCTCTCATTCTTTTCCCCATGCAGAGATATATAATTATTATTTTTAACCTGCACGGCACCAGTTTTTGAGACCATTTTAATTCCCAATGGTGCTCCTAACTGTGCTGTCAGTAGAGTGCTGGCAGATGTGCCTGGGCTTCAGGAAGGTGCCCTGAAGGAGCTGTGCCCTGAAGAACTCGTTGAGTCTCTTGCAAGCTCCAGCAAAGGCTGTCATAGGTGGCGATGCCAGAGCACTCTGTTCAGGTCACAGCTTTCAGTTCAGTATTCCTCATTGTCTTGTTTTCCTTCACATAATCACCAGGAAAATAATCTAATAAATGCCATTGGAAGACAAGACAAACCAAGAAGATTTGTGAAAAACAAAACATCCATCTCATCAGAGTTTCTTTCTAAGCAAACTGTTAAAGGCTTTCCAGCTCTGAAAAGCTGGAAAATTAAGTAATAGATTGCAGGATACATCGGATACCAAAATGTCTTAAATAATTAAATTTACCTAATTTTCCTGTTGAAGGCATAATATTAAACCAGGAATATCCTTTGGCATGAGGCCTGCTGTGGTGTACTGGCTGTGTCTTTCTCTACATACTTGCGATTCACCGTTGTTCGATGTTGTTCATTTTTGCGTCTCACTCTGTCAGAGTCTCATTTTGGAGGTGGCTTTTTATATTATTTAGGTTTTCTCCAACTTTTGTCATTAAGATTCAGTTGTACAGCTATTTACCTGAGGTAATTTACATTCCTCTGTATCTTTTCTATGTACAAAGAGAAGCTTTTTTTCTTAATAAACAGATTTTTTAAAAAAAACCCAAGGCCAAGTATTTTGATTTTTCAGAAATCCTTGACACAGTAATGTTCATCCTCTTTAAGAGATAGAAACAGGAACGATGCATCCCTTTG
>VZTU01003935.1:15102-27937 GCA_013400835.1 Zapornia atra | reverse complement strand
GTTCTCTCTGTCTGTAGTGGTTTAACCTTGGCTAGATGCCAGGTGCCAAGCAAGCTGCTCTATCACTCCTCTTCACAGCTATGGTGTGTGAAATAAGATGGGGAAAAAATTCTCAGTCAAGATAAAGGTATTTTAATACAGCAAAATGCCCTGTGGAAGCAAAGGAAAACAAAAATACTTCCCATTAGTAGGTGATGTCTGTCCCTTTCTTGGGAAGCAAGGCTTCAGTACCTGTAGCAGGTGCTCTGGTAAACAATAGTTGTAAGAATGCCCTCCCTACTTCCTTCCCTTACCTCTCACCTTCTCACTGCTTAGCAGATGTCACATGGTATAGAATATCCCTTTGGTCAGTTGGAGTCATCTATCTTGCCTGTGTCTCCTTCCAGGATCTTGTCCACCCCCAGCCTACTGCTGAAGGTGGGAGAAATGTTGGAGAGACAGCCTTGATGTGGGCCAGAGCTGCTCAGTAGCAGCCAAAACATGGTGTGTTATGAATACCCTGCTCCCTACCCAGCACAGCACTGTGAGGGCTGCTGTGGGGAAAATTAACTCCATCTCCTCCAGCCCCAATAAACTGTCTTGAGTGTGGCTTAGACCATATGACCTCAAGAGAACCCTTTCAACTTAAATTATTGTGTGATTCCATGACTCAAAATCCATTGCATCTGTTCATGTAAGTCATATGAGATAGTTCACAAATTAATAAGCTTTCAGTCTCTGTTTATATGTAGTGGATTCTTACTAGAGAGACAAAGGTGAAAGACCCTTTATTTTGTAACTAATCCATCTCTAGAGTTGTCCAAGTCTTTGAGCTCAGTAGTTACTTTTAAAATAGCATTTCACTTCAAAACCACATTGCCTCATTTATAATGCTTCCTAGACTCCTGACAGTTCATCTGTTGCAGGGAAGAGCATTGTCAACATTTTACTCATACACCTACCCTTCAACATTGGTCTTGCTTGCACGTGCAAGGTTGAAAGTATCATTAACTCTGCAGTGAACTTCTCCACCAATGGAATCCAACTGTCAGATCCTCTGTCCTGACTTCTCGCCTGCTTTCTGTGAGAACAGGGACTGTCATATGGGATGAACTTTTCTTGCTTTATTTCGTTCCTGTTTTATCACTTGCATAACAGTATTTCTCATACAGGAGGAATTTAAACAGTGACTTCAGCAAGTTGACAAACAAGATGTTCATATGGACAACTGCTGCTTTTATACTGTCTGTTAAAAGAAAGTGTACTAAGTACTGATGCTAAACAAATACCCAAGGGAAAAAAATCCAAGAAAACCAAACCAAACCAACTAACCAACCAAACAAAAAAACCCCACAGAAAAACCACCCCCCACATCAAACCAAAGAAACCCTAAATCCTAAATCCTCAAGTATCATTTGCCCCCTAGCATGTAAGAAGTGAAAGTTCTTAGTTTGTAATTCTAAAAGTCTGTAGTGACCTACCTGATTGTAAAGTTAAAGCCAGATAAACAAAAGAAAGAAGAAAGACCAAAACAAAACAAAACCCAAAGAAGCAAAAAAAGCAAAAACCCTCAAACCACCAAACATACATAAAGAACCTGAGCCAACCATCTGCTTAACTAGTTACAAACAGACCAATGAGTTCCACATATGCTAAGTATGTTCTTTGTTAAGTGAAAGAGCGTATCAAGTCCACCACAAAAGAACTGATCTTGAATAGATTAAGGAACTGTCCTAAATATTTAAACTAATAGGCCTTGAGCTTCAGAAGATATTCCCCTCTCAGCATGATCACACTTAGAAGAAACAAATGTCTCACAATCTTGGATTTACTGTTTTGACTGTAATCCTTCAGCAATAGTTTCCATCTAAATTTACTTTAGTCTGTGGTTCAAATGAAAATTTTTCTGGTTTGTTTTTTTCCTTGCCGGAACTGAAAGCTCAGAACACCATCTGAAAAAGGAACCATACCCTGGCTTACACATAGAGAAAAAATAGATTCAAAAAATTAAACACAGTTGGCAATTTTGATGATGTTAAACATTGCCAAGAAGGATGTGGACACATTGACTCTGCTACAACAATTATGGACGGGAAGACTTTTTGTGTGAGAGCTATTTAGACAAACACCACAAATTCCCTAACACCAGGAAATAGATTTCTATGTCACTAATCTTGTGGACAACACGTCACTTGCTGGGATAATAAAACGGCCCTTGTTTGTCTGCCCTTGCCCTTACCTCAGTGGTTTCTAAAGACATCAGTACGTACTGAATGCGGGTGTGTATTTATATGATGTGTATGGTTTATGCTTTTTTCTAAATGTGTCTCCATTTATGTTCAAGAATGTAATTTCAAACTAAAATGTAAAGGATTGCGTTGAACTATCTCTAGTCTTGCTACTCTTGTACTTCTTCATGTAAAAACAAAGGAAATAAATATTCAGGCTTTAAAAATGCCAAGTATATACACCATGTCACAAAAAATCATCTACGTAAACAAAACAAATGAGGAGATATATACAGAGAAGTTACATCAAGCAGTGGCAGCTGAGGTTGTGTTTTTTAGGGTGATTGTGTAGAACAAGAGAAGAGTGAAAATGAAGTCAGATTATAGAAGAGGGTCTTGCATCCATCATCCACAACTACCAGTGAAATAGATCATTTCACACTGAAGAGGTATTGTAAGCTCCCTTTTCCCTTTCTAACAGCTTCCTCATTGCCATCCATCACTTCTTTTTTTTTCCCTGTTACTATGGAGGGGAGGAAACTCATCACTAACCAGAGGTCAGAAAGCCAAGAGGACACTCATTTAATCTCAGAGTCTGTGTGTTTCAGAGAAATATTTAACTTGATGGGAAAAACTAGAATAGGTTATCAGTACAGAGGACCTGTTACAGGAAAGGCACAAGTAAATTGTTCATAGGGAACTTATTCTCCTTGCTTTTACAAAAAGAAATGCAGGTTTGGCTTAGAGGTCATGGACGCTTTTATAGAATCAGAAGAAGAAAGTCCACACATTTAAGGGGGGAAAAAGAAAAGCTTACCCTTTTTTTTTTTCTTTCTTTTTTTTTTTAAGTAAAGAAATCAAGGGTTGGAAAATGGATTGGCAGAGTGCAATACTGATGGAGGACACAATTTACTCTCCTTTCTGACAGGCTGGTAAAACTGTCTGGCAGAGATGAGTTGACCTCTGTCAGAAGGAATGGTGACAAGCTATCCCAAGAAAGTGAAGGGGCTATATAGGCTTCAGGGCTCTTAGAGGATGATGTGTGTCTAAGGTTGGTTATCTAAGCAACTAATGCCTCACCAGGAGAAAGTGTTACTTACACAGACAACACCTGGTCTGCCAGCAGGTTTGCTGAAGTATGATAGGCAGATAAATTGCTGTGTATTTCCCTAGCCTCTCACTGCCACCTTACCTTCTGCATAGCAGATGCCAAGCCTCTGTCTCAAATATGTATTTAAGCCTTTTCGTGATCCGCGTCCTGAGGAGGAAACTCATGTGCTCTGAATGAGACAAGCAGGGGTTGAGCTCTCAGTATCCAGGTATTCAGCCTGTGAAGTGGTAAAGCAAGAATCTAAGGTGTCTTGTGATAGAGTAGAAGGAAGGAAGGGAAGACTTGGGAGTATGTAAGTGGGTGTCTGCATGTATATAGGTATGCACGGGATGGGCTAGGAATACAATCTGCCGGATCTTCCCCTTTTGACTATCTTTATATCCAGAATATAAAAATAGAGAATAAATGCAAGATGAGTTAGGAGGTTTCTCCTTCTTCATCTAGATGCTTATATTTTATTCACTGTGTCGTAATAGTGATGATATAGTAGAAAAAGAATTATTTTTATTTCCCGTCTTTGCATGACCTTGTCATTTGCTGTTGTCCTTTTGTATTTTGTGGAAGTTATGAGAGAATATATCCAACTGCAATAAGGCCAGAGAGGATGAAAGGTTAGCAAAGCAGATGGAAGACTGCATTTGAAACCAACCACATGGGTAGGGGAAGAAAGGACTGGAGACTGCTTTAAAAAGTGGAAAATTAAGACTGACTCCTTTATTCCCTCACTTGCAAGCCTTCTGAGAAGCAGAGGTTTATGGGATCAGAAATTCTTTTCCTGCTGTTTCAGTTTGGGAAGAACAAAAGTCAGTGATTATCATGGTGACAGGGAGCTGATTGCCCAGTTAAGTAAGAGTAATTTGGTGTTAGGGCTATTATGCAAAAATCCTGTTTCTGAGAAAAGGAGTCTAGGGAGGCTGAATCTAGACTAATGATTGGGAATGTCTAGCAAATGTGGTACATAAAGTACTGCAGGCTCAGAAGACTGTAAACTGGTGGTTGGCCAAAGTGCAGTGCTGAGTTTCAGATTGCTTTTCTACTTGTAAAATCTTACAAGGATTGTTGAATTTTTAGACTTTTCACAGTTATTAACAATTATAGATGTAGAGGGCACTTCTTCAGACTGTTATATCAGAAGGAAGGCAGACAAAGCAGATAGCATTTTAAATGTCACACATAGTAGCTTTTGGCCTAATCAATGTGGTGATTGTTCCACACTTATGGTAATTCTCTCAAAGATACATCTGAGAAGAGCTTGGAATACAGTGAAATCTCAGTTAATATCAGGGAAGTGAGATGATCCAACAACTGTCAATAACATTTTTTAGTACTGTTGTACACTTAATTTTCCAAGGTCTCCTAAGTCAGGTCATATCAACTGCTGATTTCTACCTGGTCTGGTTAAAGGCCAAGTCAGATGTCTGCTGAGTGACCAGGAAAATGGACAGTTAGGGATATGAGCATCAGTTATGGGTTTAATTGCAAGTCCAGCTGACCACTATAGCCAAGTGTAGCCTCTCCTTTTACTGTGCCTTATGTGTTATAAAAGGGCTTTTCAGAGAGCATGTTAAACACACATACTTCTTCTGGAATGTATCTCTTGGGTGGCTATGTGCTTAAAAGTAACAGAATCATAGATATCTCAAACAGGATCAGGCAATTAAGAGATTTATCCCATAACAAGAAGTGCAATGTCCTGCACCTGGGGAGGAAAAACCCCAGGCATATGAGGTATGTGCTGTAGTGCTGGCAGACTGGAAAGAAGCTTTGCATAAAAGGCCCCATGTCTCCTGGTGAACACCAAATTGGCCATAAGCCTGAAATGTGCTCTTGCCACAAGGAAGGCTAACAGTATCTCAGGCTGCATTAGACAAAGTATTGCCAGCAGGTCATGATTGGTGATCCTTATTCTATCCTCAACACTGGTGAGGCCAAGCCTGGAGTGCTGTGTCTAGTTCTCTGCTTGTCAATAAAAGAGAGATGTGGACATACTGGAAGAAGTCCAGCAAGAGGCCACTAAGATGATGAAGGATTAGATGAAGAAACGCTGAGAGGACTGGGAGTGTTCAGCCTGAAGAATGGAAGGCTCAGGACCTGCTTATCAATGTCTATTAACTACCTGGAAGGAAGGTTACAAAGACAGCAGAGCCAGGCTCTCTTCAATGCTGCCCAGCAAGAAGACCAGAGGCAAAGGTCACCTGTTGAAAAAAGAGGTTCCCTCATAAAGTCAGAAAACACATTTCACTGTGATGGTGACTGATGCCAGGCACAGGTTTTGCGGGGAGGTGTTGCTACCTCCATCCTTGGAGATATTCAAAAGCCATTTGGATACGGTCCAGTATCCAGCAGCATGTTCTTGGTGGCCCTGCTTGAGCAATGGTGTTTGACCAGATGACCTCAGGGGTCACTTCCAACCTCAGCCACTCTGTGAGGCTGTGATATCATATCATAAATGATGGCACAGAATATATATAGTTTTAGCAAGTACAGAAATTACTCCAATATGCAGGACATTGTAGTGACAGGTTAGTGTCCCTTAGTTAAAATAAAAAAATTAAAAGAGTCTTGTGAGCTTATCGATTCCGTCACTGTTGCTATTTCAAGGACTGGATTAGAATTTATTGTTTATTATTGTACTTTTCCAGTTTTAGCTGATTTCTAGATGTTACCTTTACCTATGATGTTACATTTCCAAAGTTCAAAGAAATACATAGCAAGGCAGCAATACATATGCCTACCTAATCCATGGTGGTAAACTAATTCATTGATCCTGTCATTGGAGAGTTATTTGGCATAGTGTGTGGGGAAAGGTACTTATTTTGTTGGCTGATTCTTCAGAACTGTTTTTTATGACATATACATAGTTTTAAATGTGAGTTTGTGACAGCAACTCAGGAAATGGTTCTTGAAACAGGTTTTATTCTTCTGTGAATGTAAGCTCCAAGAATTCATCATTTTCTTGAATGGCAAAGTTTACTTCATCACCTGAAGCTCTGTCTCTGAAAACTCTTAGAATTGGTTTAGCAGTAAATATCACATAACATATATTGCTTTTTTAGTTAGAGGTGGAGTATATTCCACGCTTTTCAGCCAGGTTTGCAATAAGAGAATACAGAAATCCTTTTGGTGAGATCACTGAATACTTTGTACACAACCCATGAGAACAAACCCTCCATGTACAGAGAGTCACATACAGGCTATCAGTTTCCATGATTAAACTGAGCTTTGTAACGTCTCTATTGTGAGTAGCAGGATGACTTCAATCTAATCAAGAGACTCAAGAGAAGGCATCACTGTGCCCCCTCCTAACTGTAACTATTAC
The DNA here is from genome assembly GCA_013400835.1 of Zapornia atra. NCBI lineage: Eukaryota > Metazoa > Chordata > Aves > Gruiformes > Rallidae > Zapornia > Zapornia atra. The sequence continues at coordinate 21,300 of VZTU01003935.1, read as the reverse complement.
AATTTTTTAATCATTATAGATTGCCCTTATGCTCTGAGTTTTTTATTATTTATGTTTCTTTACATAAAAGTATAGCATCTATCAGGGTACATTTTGAATAGAAGAAAGTTTGCATGACACAGAGGTGATGGCATGAAGGGATAGACTCATTGTGTAATCCCATTCTTAACCTTGTTGGTACTAATGCCCCAGTCTGTGCTGTACTTTCTTTCTCTGAGGCTGGAAACTCTTCAGGACTTTCATAGTGATTTGCCTCTGTGACCTCTATTCCTACCCATTACAACACATAGACTAATTAATTAAATTGAATTGCTTTGTTTTGAGACTCCTTTTCAGCATATCTGCAGTAATTACTTTATCCCTGAGGTTGGAAGTTGTAGGCACTACCTTGCAATGCTCAGATATTTTCAATGAGTTGAGAGTAGTCAAAATATTGAGGATGCTATTCTGCAGCTGATATCTTTGGAAATCTTTTGCAGGTACCAAGTACCACTTGAGGATACCAGTAGAGTCTCTAGAGTAGGCTGCAATTCCTACATTTGTTTTTAAAAGTTGTATTTTGTAACAACAACAATGACAACAAGAATAAAAAATTATTTTTATTAATCTGCTGTTGTTGCTATTATCATTCTTATTTAAATTGATCCAGAGAACCGATGGCTGAAAACCTGAAAACTGAGGGAACGGAAAGAAGAGACTTGTATCTACACTTCTTCTAAATACTGAAAGGAATGTACGTATTATTAAAAGTTTCACAGTTAGGATGTGCTTAGGCATTGTTCTGAATTGGGCCCTAAATCTCCTAGCATGTACTCCTATTCTTTACTCTCTATGTACAGGTTTTGTCCTGAGAAAGCAGTTAACATCTTGGCAAGGGGTACTGCAACAAGATAAAGTTGTACTAGACAAAATGTTACAACGCTGAGAAGTCCTGTGAGATAGTGAGACATTTTAGGCTTGCATGACTTTGTTTCTTTATAAAATAATCTTTGCTCTTGGGTTTAACTGCCAAATAAACCTGATGCTGTCAGCTGGCATTGGTGTGCAGTCTCCTTATCTTCATTCTTGGAATAATGTGATTGATTAATTAAATAATTATTTTTATTGAAGACTTCCTCAGGATGGATTCTTCTTTTAGATAGTAGTGAGACATTAGAGCATATTTAAGAATAAAAGCATAATTCTACAACATTAGCTAGATATAAAGAATATGGAAATTCAATATAATTTACTTTTTCTTTAACCTAGCATCCAGCCTTAACTTTTGCCATTATATAGTGGTAGAAATTATGCCCTCATCTACAGAAAGCTTAATCCATGAAATCAAATCATGTGAGTCATCTTCTGTAATATTTGTTACAGTTGAGGTCTTCACAGAATCTCAGTTTTAGATTTAGTGACTTAGCAAACTATAACTAAAATCTACCTAGGTGATATTCAGAATGTTTTATTACTAATATATTGTCTAAAACATATTTCAAGAATAAGTGAACAGAGAATCACAGAATCACAGAATTGTAGGGGTTGGAAGGAACCTCCAGATATCATTGAGTCCAACCCCCTGCCAAACCAGGTTCCCTAAGACAGGTTGCACAGGTTGGCATCTAGATGAGTCTTGAATATTTCCAGAGGAGACTCCACACCCACCCTGGCCAGCCTGCCCCAGGGCTCTGTTACCCTTCCTGTGAAAAAGCTCTTCCCCACATTGGTGCAGAACTTCCCGTGCTCCTACTTGTGGCCATTGACCCTTGTCCTGTCTCCATAGACAACTGAAAAGAGTCAGTCTATTTCCCCGTGTCCCACACTTAAGATATTTATAAATATTAATAAGATCCCCCCTTAGTCTTCTTTTCTCAAGGCTTAACAACACCAGTTCATTCAACCTTTAAAATAAATGAATCATTTTTATTTTGATGCACTGCCTATATCAAATACATTTTGTGGGATTAGAGTTTTAGAAGGACAAACTAATAAAATGTAAATTGACTGACAAAATCTGTCACGTTTTCAGTACTCATATTTGCCCAAAGATGTACTCATAAATTTCTGATGGTAGTAAAATCTGAGGTGAAATAATACTTTTGTGTAATCATATTCAAGGCTTATTTAGAAAACACTAATTATAACAGTATTATCATAAATACTCTTTCACTAATTAGAAAAAAGAACAACACTTACAAATTATTTTCCATAATGGCCATTATGAGTGAAAATTAATTCAGGTCAATACTAGGGTTCTTTATGAACAACATGAAATAGAACAGACATTGAAAACTAAACTCACCCATACACACTGAATTTGTATTATACAAGTTATTCTAGATCTGCAGCAGATCCCAAATCATAGTATTGATCTTCCCTAAACCATTCTTACTAATTATATCTGAATTAATATACAAGTGAAATTATTAGCTTAATAAATCTTTGTTCTTCATATGCTTTGGAAAAGACTAGCATTAACTAGGTTAATTTTCATGTAAAGAAAAAAGTCAAGAAATATTAAATATAAAGCTACATGTGATGTTTTATTTCTAACATCTTTTATATTTTTGTAATAAGGTTGATTGATTATAAGCAGGTTTTTTCAACCTGTTTTGAAAATCTTTTAAAATTCATGTGGAAGAAAACAGCCACTAAAATATGATGGAAAATAGATAACCAAGCTGCTAAGTTTACTGAGAAAAAAAAGAATGCTAATGTAACCTTATATGTTTCTCTGTTCAGATTACCAATTACAGCATAAACACTGCAAATTTACTATATATCTGACAAATTTTGGTTCAATAAAACACTTGCTGTGGTGCCACCTGGAAAAAATGAATCAGTTAGTACAAAAAAATGAGCCTGCTGATGAGTGGATTAAGCATTTGATGAATACTAGTCAGCTGCATGCTATGTTGCCAGAAGAAAATATCAACTCTATAGAAAGATTTCAGAAAATTATTCAGAGATTGATAAACTAAATTAATCAGTATTTTAATACATTCACCAAAAAAATGAACAAATGCTAAAGAAATTTTCAGATGACAAAAAGTTTAGGTATTAAACCTCTAGAATGCAATTAGATACTATATAGGAAGGATTGAATGATCTCGAGCATAAGAGGGAAAAAAAAGGGATAAATTTCACAGCTCACAATTTTAAGGATTAGTAATACTTTTCTAAGTCTAGGATCACTGGCTGGCAGTTGCAAAGAGTAGAAGAAATCTTTATACTATAGAGTAATGTAACCCTCCAAGATAATGCAAGAAGGAAGAAGATGCACTGTGTGCACATATATATATCAGAGACTTCCAGAGGATTAGGAGGACTAGTACAAGAGTAAAGACATGCATAAAACTTTTCATGAATTCAAACTATAGAAGTTTCAAAGAAGGACCAACTGAAGATTACAGAAAATACTTTTCTATTTATGATATTAAAGGATTCTTTTAGGTTAGTTTAGTAAAAAGGAATTTTAGAGGGAATATAATTATTGCAATAGAGGGATCAACTCAGATAAGTGTGACATTTTCCTATTCCTATAATTGTCATATACAGTAGATTGAAATAAACTGTAACAACATGAGATAAATCTCTTATTATTTAAAAGACAAATAAAGCTATCCCTTTTACAAGATAAAAATGCAAGAAATTGTGTGATTCAACTCAAAGTCAGTAATGCTTAAATCTTTCAAAATTATTCAGATAAGCCTATTGAGTCCTTCAGGCATAATGCATCCTCCCATATGCTTAGATCAATGGAACCAAAGACAGCTGTGTGAAGTGCCTTGTTTCAGGGAAAGCACAGCCTGGGCAACACTAGCCAGCCCAAAGACAGTTACTTCATAGAGATGAGCTTGGTTTCTCCCTTCCTCATCTTCCCACTGCAGTTGCCTCCAAAACAGATGGAAGCTATTGTGTTACAAAGGTAAACTTCAAATAATAACTATTATTTGTCTCAAAGGAGGATTAAGCATTTCATCAAAGCATGAATTCCACCTGAGGAACCTCTAATTTTGTATGCACTTACCGGAAAGGTAACAGCTGAAATATAAGCCAACGAATGCACACCACTGAGCAAACCTGTATGAAGTGTACTTGTCAGTCTTCTTTGATGCAGCTGAGTCGTGGGCCAACATTTTGTTCTAGCTTTTTCTGTAAATATATCCAACTTCTCCTGAGTACAGGTTATGTCACCCTTGGAAAAGTGAAAAGCTGTGCTTTCGTATCCTTCACAAGTACAAATACAACTGTAATCCACTGGTTTTCATCTGAAATGCTGAATCACAGGATCAGGTAACATATAAAGGAGTACAAATAAAAGACTGCTATTTCTCAACCTGGAGCAACTGAGCTTCAGGGAAAGGTTGTTGCTCTAGTTTCTTGGAGATAAGGAGAGAATGAGGTAGAAGGAAGAAGTCTGAAGGAATAAAGCTAGATATGGTGGCCTCCTATTCAGCTACAGGATTTTTCTTGTTGCTTAGTATATGTTAACCTAGACTTATAGAAAGACTTACTCTGATCTTCAAGATATACAGCTGTTTAAATCAGTTCTGAATTTATGCTGTCATAGCGTATCTTAAATTGTCCCTCTCCAACATGAAAAAAAAATGTAAATTTTATTACAGACTGATGGCTTTAGCCTTTCAACCTGTTCTGATCCCTGAATTTCCATCAGCAAGAGCAATCAACAATCCAGCTCAAAATGAAAGCAATGTTACCTGCATGACTAAGAAGGATATTTATTATGTTTTAATAAGGTAATTAAAGCTATTTGCAGTTCTGCCTATGTACTTACAAATGTTGATGGACATCATAAATCAAGAAAGTGTGATTCAACTTTAAAGCCTGATTGTTAAACTTTAGATGTTAAGGCTTCCCTCACAGTGTACTGATGTCACTGTCAGTATTAGGCTATTAGAAGGAGAGTGTACAGACCTCCTTGCTAATCTGCGATGCAAATACGTTGCAATGGCAGCTTGTGTTTCTATGTATTTATTTCAGTTGGAAAGTATTGCTTGGGATTGCAAGCCTTCTGATTTGTGTAATTTGTGTAAACACTGTGAACATCCGTTCTGCTCTCAAAAGTCAACTCATAAGCAAGAAATCTAACATACTCTATTATGAGCTGAGAATTTTCTTCTTCCTTGGTATTAAGAGATTAACTTTAACTATGTCTAGACTTTAGTTTATGGAATTTGATAACAGATCTTCTGGTATTTCTCAAGAGGATGTGTCTTAATTCTGTGAAAATTAAGCTGCTTCATGAGCTGGAATCTGATGGGTCAAACTCAGCAAAAAACTATTTGAATCTTGAATAGAAAGAATGCCATACAGAGCTGAGCAAAATAGGAATAAACAAATCTAGCTACATAGCTATTATTTTTCAACTGGTTTTGTAAACACCAATAATATTCTCATATGTCATATGTTATTATTCTAAACTTTTTTGTTGATTTGAAGAGGGACACCCAAAAAGAAACTCAACCACAGCATGCATGGGAAACAGGATGAGTTGCTGTGATTTTTTTTTAATATTTTTTTTCCATTAAATGAAAGTAGAAATCTCTTGTATCAATACAATATTGCGTATCAGTAAAAACACCCTATGATAAGATTACTGATATAATTTTTTTTTCCTTGTCTTTAAGCACAAAACAAAACAGGCAGAAATTTTACATGCTTATCTCTGGCTCAGATTTTTGTCCTTAGAAGGGTGTTTTTATTCTGATGCAAATTATTTAATATTTGTCCATTTAAGATTCTTTACTTCCTTGAGGATTCTTCTTTTCTGTAAAAGAATGGCTAAGCCTCCAGCAGAACACATTAACAGATTTTGAACCCATTCCTTTTCTATCATGAGTTAATTTTGAGAATGTTTCATCCATCACTTTTGGTGTGGTAAAGAAGGAAAAATCTGATTTTCTTCTCAGTTTGGCAGACAAAGCTCAAAATCAATTGCATGTATTGTCCAACTTAACACAAAGTCTAGGGCAGAAGAAAATAAATTTGTTATATATAAATGAAATTATCAGGGCAATGCAGACACCCCAAGATTAGAACTTTTCATATGAATTTTCTGAATTAGGGGCCCACATACTTTTTTTTAAGAGAGGTATATGTTATGCTCATATTATTAAACAGGAGAATGTTGCTGTAGAATAATTTGTCTTGCTTAAAAAAAAAAAAGAAAAAAAAAAGGAAAAAAACAATTGC
>VZTU01003933.1:0-17138 GCA_013400835.1 Zapornia atra | reverse complement strand
GCAAATTTACTTAAGACACCCTCTAGTCCTGAGTCCAGGTCATTTATGAAAATGTTAAAAAGAACTGGACCTAAAATGGAGCCCTGGGGAACCCCAGTAGTGACTGGCCACCAGCCAGCTGTAACCCCATTCTCTATCACCCTCTGGGCCCAACCCTTCAGCCAACTGCTCACCCACCTGGCATTGTGGCTTTGTCTAGTTGATGCTGGACATTTTGTCCAGCAAGATACTGCAAGACACAGTATGGAAAGCCTTAGTGAAATCCAAAATAATACCATCACTGGTTTCCCTTGGTGAACCAGCTGGGTGACCCTGTTGTAAAAGGAAATCAGATGGGATAGACAGGACCTGCCTCTTCTGAACCTGTGTTGGCTGTGACGAATGGCTGTGTTGTCCTTTAGGTGTTTTTCAGTAACTCCCAGTATGATTTTCTCCATTCTTTTACCAGGCCCTGAGGTGAGACTGACAGGCCTGTAGTTACCAGGACCTTCTTTGTTATCCCTCTTGAAAAGTGGGACAACACTGAGAGAGGTCTCACGCTGACATCAGCCATCTCCCTGAGTACCCTGGGCTGAATCCCATCGGGGCCCCGTTGACTTACATGGATCCAGATGGAGCAGCAAATCGCCCACAAGTTCAGGATTCACTAGGACTTTATCATTACCACAGTCACAGTCCTCCAACTTGGGGCATCTAGAGTCCCAGAGCCCATCGACTGTGCTGAAGACAGAGGCAAAGCAGGTGTTAAGCATCCCTGCTTTGTCTAGGTCCCTGTTAGTAAGGTGACCGATCTGACTGCGTAACAGACCAATGTTCTCTCTGGTCCTCCTCTTTTTACTAATGTATTTGAAAACCCCCTTTTTATTGCCTGCCACAGTACCAGCCAGCCTGAGCTCGAACTGAGCTCTGGCCATATGAGTTCTCTCCCTACAAAGGTGAGCAGCATCCCTGTAATCCTCCCACGTTGCCAGACCTTGCTTCCATTGGCCATACGCTTTCTGTCTCCACCAGAGCTCTAGAAGGTCCCTGTTCAGCCAAGCCAGCCTCCTGCCCCACCTGCTTGGCTTCCAACATTTTGGAATTGCCTGTTCCGGTGCTTTTAGAAGGTGGTACTTAAAAAGTGACCAGCACTTACAGACTCCAATGCCTTCAAAAGCAGTTTTCCAGTGGACCTTACCGATTAGTTCACTGAGCAGCCCAAAATCTGCTGTTGAAGTGTTGGAGGCAGTTTTCCTCCTCTCACCAGATTTTAAACTCCACTACTTCATGGACACTATGGCCAAGACTGCCACCTACCTCCACTTCCCCCATGAGACCTTCTCTGTTTATGAGCAAGAGATCTAGGAGGGCATCTTTCCTCACCGGCTACCTTAATACCTGAACAAGGAAGTTATCATCCAGTTGCTTTAGGAATCTCCTAGGCCTCTTTGTATTAGCTGTGTGGTGTTCCCAGTTAACAGCTGGCAAGTTGAAGTTCCCCATAAGAACAAGAGCATGATGATCTTGAGGAGTCCTTGTTGTCACTCTGGCCGGGCGGTCTATAGCAGACTCCTACTATGCCATCAGCTCATTTGGGGGTTGGACCCAATGATCTCTCAAGGTGCCTTCCAACCCCTACAATTCTGTGATTCTGTGATCCCCTTTATTTGTTTGTCCCTTGACCCTTACCCACAGACTCTCAATGGTGTCACTGCCAACTGACATCTCTGTGCAGCCCAGCCCCTCCGTTACATACGGCACCGCTCGCCCCCACCTCTCCTGCCTTGCTGTCTCTTCTGAAGAGCCTGTAACCATCCACCACCACACACCAGTCACAGGACTCTTCCCACAAGGTTTTGCTGAAGCCAGTGATGTCGTACCTCTGGGACTGAGCCAGGATCTCTAGCTTTTATTGCTCATTCCTCATGCTTCATGTGCTGGAGAAGCACTTCAGATGTGCTTCATGTACCCCGCACCTCTTGGAGCAGGCTTAAGGAACTCACTAGCACACTGTGCCTCTGTAGCACACCATCTGGTATTTTATCACCAGCCATGAGGACACACCTCAGCTGGACTTTTGCTCCCACCCGACTCTGACATGCTGCTGCCCAGCCCGCTTTTAGAGCGGGGAGAGGAAACAGCAAGATAATTCTAGCAACAACCAAAGAAGCAAAAGGTATTTATTTCCCTGCTGCACATCACAAAGAGGCAGGCAGCTAACAGGCACGTGCTAATCAGAACCTCACTCTTGTTTTCAAATACAGTACCTGATGGGAAAGCTGCCATTTTTATAGATGTGACACAATTTCTTCTTCTTTTGTGCTAAGAAACCAACATCCAGGATAACAAAAAAAGCATGTGCTAGGACTGAGCTGGAACTCTGCTAGCTCAGGGCCTCACTTTAGGAGTCTGGTAAGTAAGGATTAAAGAGACTCAGTTCCACAGGGTCACTGATACAATCTCCCTTCAGGAAATACATAGGGCTGTGGTGGTTCAGCCCCAGGCAGCAGCTGAGCACCAGGCAGAGCTCACTCATCCCTCCCCTGCAGGAGAAACAGACAGAGCCCCCCTGGGCCAGGATTCGGACAGGGTACTGACACAGCACTGCCAAAGGGGACTGACAGCTGAGACCAAGGCAGAATTCACACACAACACACACTCTCTGATGACACAGAGCACTTCACAGACCTGACAATGGCAACACAGAGCACTGCACCCATGCAATGACCAACTCGACGCCCAGCTGCACTCAGACTGCCAGAGCCATGGACCCACCCCTCCCCAGCCACCCCTGTCTGGGGGAGAGTCATCTAATCGACCTGCCAGGCCTCCCCATATTTGTATTTCAGCCATCGTCCTCCATCCCACAGAGGCTTTAACCTTTGGCTTGCTTGGTCAAGGCACCTGTTTCACATTCATGGATGACCTGTGAGATAGTGTCCATGGTCAAATCCACTCCTTGATCACAAGCCCATCTATAGGCTGCATCTCTTCCTTGATGGCCTGAGGTGTCATGGGCCCAGTGGGCTGTAATTCGCCCTTACATTGCCAATTGAGGTCTGCTCGAGCCACTTCAATCTTAGCAACCTGATCAATCTGCTGATTGTTCTGATGTTCTTCAGTGCCTCAACTCTTGGGCAGAGGTGTCCTGCCACGGTGGAGCAGCCCAGATGGGTTTTGCCTCTGCACCGCCAACTGCTTTGTTTCCATCACTGCAACCACTCCCACAGGGCATTGGCCACCATCCAGGAGTCCGTACAGAGCTACAATTTTGGCCACTTTTCTCACTGGCAATGTTCAAAGCCTGCTGGATGGCTTTTACCTCTGCAAACTGGATGGATTTGCCTTTGGCAGCTTCTGCAAGTGTTCGTGTGGGACTCCACACAGCAGCCTTCCACCTCCAGTGTTTACCAACAATGCAGCAGAACCCATCAGTGACCAGGGCATATTGCTTCCATTTTCTGGCATTCACTATGCAGAAGGGCCTCTTCAGCATGTGTCACCTCCTCCTGTGGTGATACTCCAAAATGTTTGCCTTCTGGCCAGTCTGTGAACACTTCCAGGACTCCTGGGCAATTGGGGTTTCCTGATTGAGCTCACGGTGTAACCGGTGCAACCTGCTTGCTCCACGTAGCATTGGTGGCATGGTGTGTGGAAGGGGCTTTCCCTTCGAACATCCAGCCCAACACCAGCAGTTGGGGTGTCAGGAGGAGCTGGGCTTCAGTCCCAGTCACTTCTGAAGCAGCTCAAACCCCTCCATATGCTGCCCGTATTTCCTGTTCCGTTGGAGTGTAAGGGGCCTCAGATCCTCTAGCCCTGACTCCAAACCCCAGCAGTCGGCCTCGAGTCTCCCTGGTGCTTTCTGCCAGAGACTCCAGGTAGGGCAATTCTCCCAGCTGTGGTGTAGAGCACATGCTTTACACCTGGCCCTCTCTGGACAGGCCCAAGGGCTACTGCATGGACTGTCTCCTGTTTGATCTGTTCAAAAGCTTGTCGCTGCTCAGGGCCCCGCTGGAAATCATTCTTCTTCTGGGTTATGTGGCAGAGAGGGCTGGCAGTGAGACTGTAGTTGGGGATATGCATTCATCAGAAACCCACAGTGCCCAAGAAAGCTTGTGTCTCCTTTTTGTTGATTGCTGGAGACATCACTGCCATTTTATTGATAACATTCCATGGGGATCTGACAATGCCCATCTTGCCATTTTATTCCTAAAAGCTGGATTTCCAGAGCAGGAGGTCCCTTGACCGTCCTTCGTTTGATGGCAAAACCAGCTTTTAGCAGAATTTCTCTCTCTCAAAAACTTCCCCTGCTGTGTTGCCCCATTCAGGGATGTCATCAACGTACTTCAGGTGCTCTGGGGCTTCACCCTGTTCTAACACAGTGTGGTGATTTACCCCAACCAGTGGCTGAACACCACACACCACCCACTCACCCCTGGAGGAGAAAGAGACAGAGCCTCTATGGGTTGGGATAAGGACAGTTTACTGACAAAAGCACCATGAAAGTAGAACAGTAACAGCCAATGACACTCACACCCAGTGATAACACAGAGTACCTTACCAACCTCACAGAGTGCTACACAACAAGATGGGTCTGTCTCTGTGCTGCCAGTTGCTTTGTTCCCATTGCTGCAACCACCCCCACAGGGCATTGGCCACCATCCTGAGTCAGTATGGGGTACAATTTTGGCCACTTTTCTCATTTGGCAGTGTTCAAAGCCAGCTGGATGGCTTTTACCTCTGCAGGCTGGCTGGATTCACCTTCTCCTTCAACAGCTTCTGCAGCTTTGTTGTGTGGGACAGCCCAGGCAGACGAGACAGTTGTTCAGTTTCTTCTGTCTCTGTCAGCTATTCCAAAAGCCCACTAGTACCCTTTTGGGTCTTTGAAGTGCCCTCTCTGGAGGAAATCTATGCCCAGGATGTACAGAGCTTCTGGGCCATGCATAATGGAGTCCTTTTCCCCAGTCATTCCGAGTTAGACTCACTTCAGCTTCTAGAGAGTCGACAGCTGGGACAACCCTTGTCACTCTGGAAATGTAGATGGGCTCTGACCCTTCACAGCTCGATGGTGTTGGGGTACACTGGGCACCTGTGTCTGCTAATGCTTGGTACTTCTGTGGACCTGATGTGCCAGGCTGTGGGATCCACACAGCCCAGTAGGTCTGCTTATCCCTCTCCTCCACCTGTCTGGAGGCAGGGCCCCTCTAATCTTGCTCATATTTGCTGTTTGCTTCTTGCAAAAAAGACTTAGAGGTCCCTTCAAGAGCACCACAGGTACAATGACAATTACACAGTCTGGTGGGCTGTCTGCTGGAAACTGGCACAGCATTCTTCTTGGAGGAACCTTTTTTTGTAACTGTTTTTCCCTGCAGCTCATCCACTCGGGCTTGGAGGGCTGAGGTGCGTTTCCCATCCCACCTCTTCATGTCTTCACCATGGTCGCACAGGTAGCACCACAGGATGCCTCGCCGTGTGCGCTTTTTATTAGCTCCTTCTGGAGCAGGGGGATGAATCGTAGTCTGCACAGGTGGGCAGTAGGACATCTCCTCTTTGAGTTGCTGGACCTCCTCCACAGCTGAGACGAGGGAGGAAGAGAGGCTTTCTTCAAACTCATGGAGTTGGCCAGCCACCTCACCCACAGTTGGTGCCTTTTCCTTTCTCCAGTTTATTATGGCCAGTTTGCTGGCATGCCATGCTGGGGCACTCTGCACAAGCTTACACCACATGGGCCGGGAACACCGGACCTCATCAGGATTGGTGGGTAGCTGAGGGTCATCAGGACTGTAGTAAACAATTTCTCTCACAGCCAACTCCCTCAAATACTGAATACCCTGCTCTATGGTCAGCCACTTGCCTGGCCGACACACGACTTCTTCAGTGAATGGGTAACTCTCCCTCACACTTGACAGAAGTCGCCTCCAGAGGCTGAGGGCTTGGGACTTCTTCCCAATCGCCTTGTCAATGCTGCCTTCTCTGGACAGGCACTCCAGCTGCCTGGCCTCCCTGCCTTCTAATTCCAGGCTGCTGGCCCCATTGTCCCAGCATCTGAGCAGCCAGGTGATGATGTGCTCCCTTGGGAGGCGCTGAAATCTTCTCACGTCTCTCAGCTCACTCAAGGACAAGGATCGAGTTACAACCTCTGGTATCACCTCTTCTTCAGGTGCTTCTAGTGCTCCTGGTTCATCATCGTCTTTCATGATGCCGACTGATTTCTTCCTGTATTTCTTCTTCTTTTTAGAGGCGACTGATACTGGTACCAGTTGGCTTCCTGACTCAACTACAGGGTTGGCCTCTGAGCTTTGAGGAGCTGCAGTGCTTGTTGTGGGGACTAGAGGAGCTGCAGTCTCTGAAGTCTGAGTAGCTGCAGTGTGTGTTGTGGGAGCTGGAGGAACGGCACTCTCTGAAGTCTGAGTAGCTGCAGTGTGTGTTGTGGGCGCTGGAGGAACTGCACTCTCCAAGGTCTGAGTAGCTGCAGTGTGTGTTGTGGGAGCTGGAGGAACTGCACTCTCTGAGGTCTGAGTAGCTGCAGTGCCTGTTGTAAGGGTTCTTTCTGACTCAGCTACAGTGCTGGAACCACGACAGCCGCCAGTTCTGGAATTCCTAGAGTAAGTATAAGCCGTTCTGAAACCTTGTCTAGTAGCTGTAGTAAAAGCAGTTTGAGGCAAGATACTATTTTGTTCTCGGGGAGCAGCAAGCTGACAAGCAGCAGTGGCCAGGCACACTCCCAATGTACCACCCAGGACAGCTCTGGAGTTCAAGAGAATGTTTTCTGTGACGTGTCAGCCAGCTTGATGGCTGGGGAACTGCAGAAGGCTGCCAAACATATGGAAAAGCCACTTCCCCAGTAGGAGCTAGTGCTTCTGAACAAGCAGCAAGTGGTGGGGAAAGGTCCTTATGACAGGGACCCCACACACCCCAGTCACCTTGCACACACATACTCTGACAGCAGTGAATGACACCAACTCCCAGCTTTCCAAGGCCTCTTTTGGCACAAAGGCAGCGGCACAGCTGTTCACCACTGCTCTACCAACAGCAGAGCACTCTACATTCCGTTTGGTTTGTGCCATCAAACTCCAAATATCAAAAACCTCTCTCATGTGCTTTTAACATTGAAGTGATGCAACCCAAAGACAGACCTCCAAAGAGAAAAGTTCCCTGTGATCTGGGCTAAGTGGTATTTTCTCCATCTGAGAACAGAACATCGAGCCTAAGAGGATTTGGAGTTACTCAACTCCCTTCCAAACCACACCTCAGCACAGTTCCCACTGACACTAGATGCAGCTAGGACTCAAATTCTTCTGAACTTAAAAACAGAAGTTTATTTAGAAAGCACAACAGCTTGTCACCATTATTCTGTGGGTCTGTGACTTGCTTAGCCTCACCAAAGAGCAGAACAGATTTTCAGGGTGAGAGTCAAACTCATCCTTCTCAGCCATGCGGCTAATGCAGCTTCCAACTCAAAACCAGCTTTGGCTTCCAAGAGCCATCAGGTGTTTCCTACAGACAAGGACCTCCTTTACTACAGAATTAGTTTCTGTAGTATTTACACACTGTAACCTACCCAAAATACCTCACCAGCAAACGGAATAAGACACTGATACTCTTCTACACTGGCACCTCTGTACCTCCCCTCTGACCACTCTTCTCCCCTCCTTCCTCTCTCTCCAGTTGTTCACAGTCACCCACAGATTTTAGATATGTAAGTGGTCCCTATGTGTTTGCACTATACTCATTAATCTAGAGTCTTAAACATGTAATATTGATTGAATGCCCCATGTCCATATGCCCCCACACACCCACAGAAAGACAACCAGGTCCCAACCCAGTAACAAGAGATCTGAACTTCACACTCCAGGTTAGTGAGTCTTCTACAAGCTCACAAAACCAGTTAAAACACTGGCAACATGTCACTGGACTACAGGCATCTCAAAAAACCCCACAACCCCCCCCACAACCATTCAAAAGATCAGCTCAGAACACACTAAGTCACCACAGAATATGCTTTCACTTTTCAGTTTGTCTGCTGAGCTATCCGGCAAATGAACAGAACATGGTTTAAAAAGCAGCTAATTTTTTAAAGTTAAAAAAAAGAAAGATTTTCTATGTATTTATTGAATGCCTGTTCTCCAAAGGAGACAAAAATATCCATGCTGCTCCAAGATCAACTTAAGTAAAAGTCCCAACCTGAGATTAGTAAAGCTTTGCTAGATGTCAGCTTCACAGGGAGGTGGAATTTTAGGCAGTATGTTCAAAACTAAAATAGGAAGCTTCTGAATAGGAATTCAAGACTTTCAATATAACACAAGAAATAGCTGGAGAATATTCAAAACATCAAATGAAACTGCAAGCTACAGAGTATTAAGTATTCATGCATTTATAGGAAGATATGCTAAAAGAGGGAAGGAAACCAAGTAAACTTCAGAAGGGATTTATGACTGTTGTGAAAGGAAAGCCCAGAACAATTAGAAAAGCATTAATATGGAGTGATGCCAATCATTCAAGAAACAGAAGTTAAATTTAAACTCACTAAGAACATTCTAAGTAAAGGAAAAAAAAAAAGCTTTGTTACTTTTTTAAAATATACATCCTCTTAAAATAGGTAAAAAGCTTTGTGAAATAACCCTTGAAAGAGCAGCAGAAAGAAAGCACACACAAATAATCCACAAGCCCACTCACATTTGAAAGGGACTGATGGCACACAACAGAAGAAGCACTAAAAAGTAAAAGGAAAGTCCCCTGGGACCACTGAGGTACCTATCTAGGCTCAGCCATCACAGGAAGAGTCTGAAGGACAGGCTGCTGGACAGCAGCAGCACACCATCCCAGATGCATTGCTGATTATGCTCTCTTCTTACAAGGAACTGTTTTTTAACTCCTCCTACATGAAATCTACTACTTCCCCACGCTAAGAAGTGAGCTACTGGACACACCTGGTCCAGATCCAGTACAGCCTTCCTCATTTCCAACAGTCATATGTGGCTTGGGGGTTATCAAGGCAACTGCTGTACAGTTTTAGTAGCTTAAGGACCTAAAATGACATAGCAAACACCACCTTTTGTTAGCATACATTAAAGGCTGAGGGAGCTGAGGCTGTTCAGCCTGGAGAGAAGAAGACTCAGGGGGGACCTTATTAATGTTTATCAGTAGCTTAAGGATGGGCTGCAGGGGGAAATGGCCAGCCCCTTTTCAGTGTCTGTGGGGACAGGACAAGGGGCAATGGCTGCAAGTTAGAGCAGAGGAAGAACTTTTCCCCAGTGAGGGTGAGGGAGCCCTGGGACAGGCTGCCCAGGGGGGTGTGGAGTCTCCATCTCTGGAGAGATTCCAGCCCTGTCTGGACGCCGCCCTGTGCAATATGAGCTGGGGAGCTGCTTTGGCAGGGAGTTGGACCCCAGGAGCTCTGCAGGGCCCTTCCAACCCCTGTGATTCTGTGATCTATGGAAAAGCAAGTTCTCAACTTTTTCCTCCTTCCATTTCAAACAGGAAGATGCTTAAAGTCCAGTGTCCCTGCCCAGCTCACCTCACACACCCTTTTATCACAGGAAGCTGTCAGGTTAGTGCAGCAGGGCTCCTTACAACCCAGAGACACTAAAGCACACACTTTTCTCAGAGTGCCTTTGTCCTGGCCCCTTACAAAGTTCCCTTATCATTTGCTGAGCAGTTTGTCAGTCCCAGAGAGGACAGGTTGCCCAGCTTCTTCCCAAGCAGGGCTTTTCAACAATTACTATGCATTTAACTTACAAAGGCACAGGAGCCAGAAAGCAGAACTTGCTAAAGCAGTGCAGCCAGCTGTGTAAGGAAAATACTACATGGGATATACGTTTAGCTTCTTAACCAACAGAGGTAACAGCAAAGGAAATAGTTAGCCCAGACAAAGTCCAGAGGTACAGATAACACTAGATGTGTGACTTCCAACAGTTGTTTCAGCCACTATTATCAGCAACAGGTAAAAAAATGTTCACAAGTTGCATGCTATAAGCAAATCTTTACTTCTACCTTACTAGAAAAACATGAATCTGCATCCTGCTAGCCAGTTACAGTCAAATAGCACTAGAGGTTAATTAAAAGTCTTCACCTATCAGACAGGCCTATCATAAAAAAAGCAAGCCTGAGGCCTGGGAAGGCTCCCAGGGCTCCTCTGTTTCACACAGAAGCCAAAGGTTGTGACCTGGAATCCACAGCTGCCTCTCTAACACTGTCACCAGAGCTCGGTTATGTGTATGATACAAGCACTTAAGATACTAAACATTTTCCTTATTGAGTCTGATGGCCTACTCACAGGAAAGCAAGGCCACCAGACTAGTAAAATCACAGGATTTTACCTTCTGTAGTAGGACTTCCAGTCCCTGAAGGGAGCAGAGGAACAGGAGGGGATTCAACTTTTTAAAAGGATAGACAATGGCAGGACAAGGGGGATGGATTAAAGCTAAAGGAGGGAAAGTTTAAATTAGATATTAGGGGAAAGTTTTTTACAGAGAGAGTGGTGAGGGGCTGGAACAGGCTGCCCAGAGAGGGGGTGGGTGCCCTGTCCCTGAGGGTGTTCAAGGCCAGGTTGGATGGGGCCCTGGGCAACCTTGTGTAGCTCCAGGCCTGGAGGGTGGTGGCCCTGCCTGTGGCAGGGGGGTTGGAGCTCTATGACCCTAGGGGTCCCTTCCAACCCAGACCAGGCTGGGATCCTATGATTCTATGACTGACTGGGTAAGGGCAGCTCTTTATCACTGCAAGCAACTTCTATCCTACACCATCTACTCTGTACACACAGCATTCCATCAACCCCCTCTCATCTTACTCATTTCTTAATTAGATATTAGAGAGATAATATCTGTGTCCTATTTACTGCTTCTAATTGTCTTGGACAGTGTGGAGATTGTTAAGCTATTTCCATATCCTTTTTAAAGGGGAACTACCAAAACTCTACAGAGCATTCACTACTGGCAGCTTTGGATTCCAAGGTCCTTTTTGTTCTACAATGGTAGAAGACAGGTTTATCTTCCACCACCCCACACACACACACAGTGCAGTCTCCAGAGGCAGCTTTTTAAGCACACCAGCTCAACATAAATAGCACTTTTGTCTCCTAAATACTATAGAAACCTAAGCTATTTCATTCTCAACACAACCCATCTGAAATGGACTTTAAAACAGAAGACACTCACTATGACAAGAAACCAGCAGCAGAACCACTGAAGAACACTTAAAGATTGGATCTCCTCCTTCAGGATACCCAAAACAAAGAAACCCAATTTAGCTTTCACAGAGAACATGTGGTCACCAAAACAAGCAAAAAAGCAAAATATCAGAGCCCTGCAGAACAGGCCTGCTTGCTTACTTTGCCAGGAAATGCTGTCCAGGCCATGTGCCATCTTCATTTTTCACTTCTATTAGAACAACCTGAAAGAGAGTTGAGGTAGTAAAGAAAAGTGACTTCCAATCTGACAGACATACTGCAAAAATCACCAACAAATCACATTTCTGAGATTTTCTCAGAAAAATACATAGTGAGAAATTGAGAAAAATTGAGGGTTTTTCATTGAGGAAAAACTCAATGAAAAAACTACAGATCAGAGAAAGCAGTACATGAGAATTTTAAAGGGGGAAAAAAAAAAGATAATGCCACTGACCTGACCCTGGTAGAGCCCTGCATCTTGCACAGTGCTATCCAGCTTGCTGAGCTGCTCATAAGTGTTACTCATATAGCGGTTCCATAACCTAGCTTCCTTCTCAGCTGGGATATTAAATAGTCTCCTCATCTCCTTCTCAATGGTAGCTGTTCAGGGAAAAAAAAAGAAAAACAAACACAAAAAACCACCCCAAAATGCCTAAATCATGAGCACTTCAAAAAACCACCCTAAACCCCCCCATAAACAACCAACCCACCCAACAAAGCAAACCACCCCCTGACAAGGCAAACATTCAGCCAGGACGTGCACCACTGATCCTTCCCAGATCCTGGGTGCAGGAAGGGTCTTATGGAAGTTGTAATTGCTCCTATCACTTGGCTGTTGTTTAGTCTGAAAGACTGAAAGGCTTGTGTGGTCAGTCACAGATCTGCCTGTCAAGCCTTCAAACCAAAAATGTTTAGAAGACAGGGAGAAGGTTCTGTCTGAAGGCCTGCTCCTCTGAAACAGCCACTGTGTGAACACACAGGCTGAAGCAGGAAGGGGGTTCTGTTACTACCATCAGCACACTGGGGAAAAGCACACCTTAATGGGCACGGGTGGCAGCTGACACCCAGCATTCTTACACAGGGAAATACAGTGATACAAAGGGAGGGGTGTCACCAAATTTCAGGAAGAACAGAAGTGTAGAAAGAGCCATTAAGATGTCCAAAAATATTCACACACCAGGCTGGAAGAATTGTAGAAGGACCAGAGACAGAACTGCTATACATGAGTGACACAGATTATTCTTAGGGACACAAATTAGCAAGCAATGTGCTCCTCAAAGCTCTTAACCACTGCTTCCTGCACTGCACACAGAATCACTGCAGCTGGAAGAACTCAGGAGGTTCCCAGTCCAGCCAAAGCAGGGTCAACACTGAATTCAGTCCAGATTTCTTGGGCTTATCCAATCAGATGTTCAAAACTTGCAAGGAAGGAGATTCCCCCACCCCTCTGGGCCCAGTTCAAATGTCTAGCTCTCCTGGTGGGGAAAATATTTTCATTATACTCTGCTGTGATCTGTCCTGTTTCTATTTATGACTACTGTCTGTCTTCTTGCTCTGTGACTCAGTAAATAGCCTGACTACATTCTCAGTAACCTCCTCATAGATACCACAAGGTCTCCCCAGAGACTTCCCTCACACAGGCTAAAGGCAGCCCCTCTTCTCACACATCACATGCTCCTACTCCAACTGTCCAGTGGGTACCCACTAGACTCACTCCAGCTTATCAACATCATTCTTATTCTGGAGGGCACAAACTATTTCCTGAGGTAGCATCAGAGCACAGCTTCACACATCAGAGCACAGCTTCACACATCAGAGAACTACTCACCAACAGTGTCTGCTTTGCTGAAGTGGCAGCTGATCACACTGTCAGGATCACTGCTCTCACACAGCTTCAGCTCCAGAAGGTAAACTTCCACTTTATAGTGCTTCACAAACAGCCCATACTCCACCACCTGCAAACAGGAGGCAGAGGTGATAAATGGAGTAACACACAGTTAAAGCTCTGAGCAGCCCTCTGGAAGGTACATTTGATAAATACT
The DNA here is from genome assembly GCA_013400835.1 of Zapornia atra. Classification (NCBI taxonomy): domain Eukaryota; kingdom Metazoa; phylum Chordata; class Aves; order Gruiformes; family Rallidae; genus Zapornia; species Zapornia atra. The sequence continues at coordinate 3,953 of VZTU01003933.1, read as the reverse complement.
CAGTCTAAGAGTCTTGCAAGTCCAGGCATAAACTGAACCCTGACTTGCTTTCAAGGCCAGATCCAGTCACAACCTCTGTCAGCTTGTTTGGGGGTTTTGTTTTGGTTTGGACACAGAAGGAATCACTGTGCTTCCCTTCCACCACCCCAGCTGGACTGGCACTGCCACAGAGTTAGCCATGAAAAACATTGGATCACACTGACAGAGCATTCTAGAAAAAGAAACAAACACCTATCTCAGGTCTTAAAAGAAACAAGCCTGGAACTGGAACAAAATCCTTTCTGTAAGAGAGGAAGGCAAAGCATTAATTATTTTTCTGCATGGCACACAGAATCTCTCTCCTTGCAAAAACACAGCAGTGTGCCAGAACTTGTTCTGAGGACTTTGCTTTATCACAGGGACATTTTCAAATCCATTTTGCAGAGAGAACCCTTCAATAGGTCCACCTAACCACCCCACCAGCATTCCTCTGTGAGGCTGGACTCCACTCTTTACCTACACATCATAGAATCACAGGCTGAGCTGGGGTGGAAGGGACCCCAAGGATCACAGAGCTCCAACCCCCTGCCACAGGCAGGGCCACCAGCCTCCAGGCCTGGAGCTACACAAGGTTGCCCAGGGCCCCATCCAACGTGGCCTTGAACACCCCCAGGGACAGGGCATCCACTACTTCTCTGGGCAGCCTGTTCCAGCCCCTCACCACTCTTTCTGGAAAGAACTTCCCCCTAATATCTAATATAAACCTTCCCTCCTTTAGCTTTAATCCATCCCCCTTGTCCTGCCATTATCTACCCTTTAACAAGCTGATTCCCCTCCTGTTTCTCTGCTCCCTTCATAAAACACATGCTAGAAAGAAGAGCACGTTTCAGAGGTCAGTTACCACACAACTGGAATGTAACTGGAGTAAAAAAAAAAATACCAACCCAAAAAAACCCACAACCCCCCAAAAAAACCCTCCCAAAAACCCCCACACTAAACACATCTCAATTTTCTCCACAGTTCTTTGTGGCTCCAAAGTCTCCAAAACTGAGAGCAACGAACCAGGAGGTATAATTTTTTTTTAATAATAGTGTTTAAGAGGCATTTGGACAATGCCCTTAATTTGTTTTAACTTTTGGTCAGCCCTTGGTCAGACACTTGGATTAGATGATCCTTGGAAGACCCTTCCAACTGAAATCCTTTTTTGTTTTGCATTCTATCCATGTGACACCAGACTTGCAACAAGCTCAACCAACAGCTTCACACAGCTTTGGAGAGATATGAAGAAATAACTCCAAGACTTATTGTATTTGGGCAAATGATGCTTCCCTCTTCTGAGCTTTTATAGCCTTGTATTAGATATGAAAGGTAAACAATTACACTGCCTTGTTTAAACAGCTTCTTGACAAGCAAGTTAGACTCTGGTGGTTTTGGGTTGGTAGTTAAGAATGCAAAGGAACAAACTCACAAGTTCTCCACTCATTTTGCAGAAGGATTTTCATTAAATGGGATTTCACAGAATCACAGAATCTTAGGGGTTGGAAGGGACCTCAAGAGATCATCGGGTCCAACCCCCCTGCCAAAGCAGCTCCCTATCTCATATTACATAGATAGGCGTCCAGACAAGACTTGAATATCTCCAGAGAAGGAGACTCCACCACCTCCCTGGGCAGCCTGTCCCAGGGCTCCCTCACCCTCACTGTGAAAAAGTTCTTCCCCATGTTGGTGCGGAACTTCCTGTGCTCCAGCTTACAGCCATTGCCCCTTGTCCTGTCCCCACAGACCACCAAAAAGGGGCTGGCTGATTCCCCCTGCATCCCATGTCTAAGATATTTATAAACACTAATTAGGTCCCCCCTGAGTCTTCTTTTCTCCAGGCTGAACAGCCCCAGCTCACTCAGCCTTTCCTCACAGGGGAGATGCTCCAGGCCCCTAATCAACTTTGTCGCCCTTCTCTGGACTCTCTCCAGGAGATCCCTGTCTTTTTTATCCCAGGGAGCCCAGAACTGGACACAACACTCCAGGTGGGGCCTGACCAACGCAGAGCAGAGGGGGAGGATCACCTCCTTCGACCTGCTGGACACACTCTTCCTGATGCATCCCAGGATCCCATTGGCTCTCTTAGCCACCAGTGCACACTGGTGGCTCATAGCCAACCTGTCATCAACCAGGACCCCCAGGTCCTTCTCCACAGAGCTCCTCTCCAGCAGGTCATCCCCCAGCCTGTACTGATACAGTCGGTTATTCCTTCCCAGGTGCCAGACTCTCCACTTGCTTTTGTTGAACCCCATCTGGTCTCTCCCTGCCCAGCTCTCCAGCCTGTCCAGGCCTCGCTGGATGGCAGCGCAGTGTCCTGTGTGTCAGCCACTCCTCCCAGCTTGGGATCAGCAGCACTTGCTGAGGGTGGATGCTGTTCCCTCATCAAGGTCGTCAATGAAGATATTGAACAGGACTGGACCCAACACTGAGCCCTGGGGAACACCGCTGGTCACAGGCCTCCATTCAGATTCTACTCCACTGATCACGACCCTGTTCTCCAGGATTAGGAACAAATAAGAACTGTATTCAGAAATGGAAGGAGTCTTTCCAAGAAATTTCTGATCAGACCACTGAGTCCATTCAGACAGACAAAAGTCAAGAAGATTCTCTAGTTGCCCACAGGTTGTTTTTAAACAGCATCTGATCAGTGAGCTTGTTGGCTGTGAGAGTAAAGCTCAGGTCATCCCATCAGACAGCAACCTGAGCAGAATACACATTCAGCTACTGAGGACAGGCCCTGATCTGTATTTTGCACATTAACACACTTTGCAGTGGGCCTCTATAGAAAACTGTCCCAAAATACAGCTTGAGATCATCAAAAGAAACCTGAACAACAAGTAAATCTAACCTGATCCTCCCAGGATTATCCCTGTTCATCAGGTTCAGAGGGATGGAAGAGAGAACAGCTTGTAAAATCACAGAAATGCCTGGAAATTACTTCCCAAGTTGTACTTTTATGGGTATTTTGTTGTATGAATTCCAGTTGATGCAGCTTCAGAGAAAGGATTAAAGCATTCAAAGAACCCAAGTGGAAGTGCTTTGCTTCCGATGCTGCCTGGAGGATACTGTAACCAGACACTGACCTGCTCTGCTTAGGTGCAGTGCTGCAGCTCACATGGCAGCTTTGAATTTGTATCTTCCCAAGAGGCTAACATCCCAGGATCCTACCATTCTGAGGTATTTCTTTTTTAAAATATACCCACTTTGGTTATCAGGTAACAACAAACAGAAACCCTTGCAGCAAATCCAAAGTTTCCAAGTTCCCAATGCCACAGTAACCTGGCATCTCATGTCTGTGAGCCAGCAACCAGTGCTGCACAGCAGCACCTGACACCCCAAGAGAAGGGGGCTCACACAGTTCAGCCTGTCATCCAACCATCCCCCTGGAGCTTCCAAAGCTCTTGTTGAGTTTCTGGATCTTTCAAAAGAGGGAGTAACACCATGCAGGCTTTGTGAAAGCCCTCAGCCAGTTCACAAAGTAAAGCTTCCTCGCTCACAGAGGCATCAATCAGTAACAACTGTCAGTTTCCTTCTCAGTGGAGATTTTATATTCAAGACATTCTTTGTTGCTACAAAAGCTGTATCTGCTTTACACCTTCACATTCCTTACCACTCCCACCACTCCCAGCTTACACAGGAGCTTTGCCTAGTCAGCAAAGTGAACCTGGGGTCACCTTGTGACCCTGGAGCCATTTACACTTTCTGAAGATGCTGGAGTTGCTCATTACATACAATTTGCAGCCCACACTGATGACTCCAGTACCAGAGATCAGCAGTAGTGGGTCTGAAAGAGAGGGAACCTACTTCCTTTTGCCATTCTGGTGACACACCTTCCTGAGGCTGGCACACCCTGAAGGAACTTTCACTGTAAGAAAATGCAACTTAAACTGAGGCAATATTAATTCTGTACATTCACAGAACCACAGAGCTGCAGG
>VZTU01003932.1:0-17996 GCA_013400835.1 Zapornia atra | reverse complement strand
CTCTCTCGCTCATCTCTGTAGGTTCCAAGTGCTGGCAGGGGCTTGCTTCAGCGTAAGGGTCACAGTGTCTTCTCTATGTCTCCACCTGCTCCATCCAGCGTGGAGCCCCTCCACGGGCTGCAGGTGGGGTCTCGGCCTTTACCATGGGGTTTCTCCACGGGCTTCAGGGGCATCTTTCTCTCCGGCACCTGGGGCGCCTACTCCCCCTCCCGGCCTTGGTGTCTGTACAGCTCGTTACATCTTCTCACTCCCTTCTCCGGTGGCAAAATGCAGCTGCTTCCAGGTTGTTTTCTCCTATATGTGATTCTCAGAGGCGCTATGACTATCTCTCATTGGCTTGGCCCTGGTCAACAATGATTCTGGCCTTGGATTGTTTACATTTTGGAGCTCCAGAGAATTCCAGCAGCTCCTCACAGCAGCCATTTTGTGCACCCCTGTTCTTTTCCAGCACCCAACCTCGCAAAACCACGACAATTATTGAAAAGAATTAACTAATTCTTAAAAAGGAAATAACAACATCTAAAAGTAAGGAATATTATATCTACATCAGAAAAAAATTGCCTTTATAGTCATATCTAGAAAGCAAGTGATGTTTTTACTTACCATGGTCTTCTGCGAACATCATATAGATCTATTTTGTTTGGAGTTCGACTTTTATCTACCCATGGGGAAGCTAAAAGGGGAAAAATGTGTAGAATAAATTTAAAACCCCTTTATTTTAAGTATTTTAAATACAAAAATGCAATTAATTGATATTCCAGAGCTTGAACTATGCAAATATCAGCATTTGGTACGGAAAAACTATCTATGGGTAATATGTTTTTTTGTAATACCTTTATATATTAATGTATAATGTAATTTAATAAAACTACATATAAATAAAAACTTTAAAGGGCCAAGTTCTGCTGAAAAAATAGTTACGGACTATAATTGACCACTGAATTCAGGGGAACCAGAATTTCAGCCAAAGTAATTTAGAATATGAAATAACACTTTTCTTTACAAGAAAGTATACATTTTAAAACCAGTTATGCTAATTAATGCTGTATACAGTGATACTGTACTAATCTAAAACTCAGTTATGCATTGGTAAAATTACATTCTGACTCAAGGGCTTTAACGAAAAATTCGAATTAGAAAAGTAACATACAAGTATCATATCTGAAAATAAAATGAGATGGAAATATTCGTGTCTCTGTAAAGAAATTGTTAAGATCAATAACCTTTTGCAAGCATTTATTCTAAGCTTTACTATAACTTTCATCAAGGGTGGGAATCTTTTCCTTACTGAAAAACAAAATGAGCCTTTCAAAGCCATTTGACAGCTTAATGAACACGAGTAAAAATGTGAAAAGTTACATGAAATAATGTTCTGCAGTTTGCTGTCTCACTGCATGTCAACAGCATTGGGGGAGCTATTTCCTGACGTTAATCATTTTTCTGTCCGGGAAATAAAGAAAGATATAGGCAGCTCCAGGATTCTTCCTGAAAAAGCATTCATCTAAGACATATGGAAAGAGTTATGATATCTCTATCCATGAATATAAAAGCAACCACCATCTAAGAGTAGCCACATTTTTGAGTTTATTAAATGAACTCCTTCCTAAGTAACCATAACCTGAGCTGGCACATCAGTTACCAGAACATTCAAGCCGAGCATAACCCATGGGGCATTTATGACTATACATTTATCAGCCACAGAAAACACTGCGTATTGTAGCACACCACAAGAACTTCAAAATCTAGAGCAGTACTGCCTGTGATTTCAGACTAGACCACCTGAAAGATCTTTTGTGACCTGAAGGAAAAAGGGTCTTTGACATTTCCAGAAATGAGAGAATAGCATTGTTGAAACTGGTAGATATCAAATTTGGAACTTAAGTATTACTGCTTAGGTATGCACAGGTTAAATTCACCAGTATTCTATAAACCTGAAACCACAGTTAGCACATGTTTGATTGCAGAATGTTTTGTGTCTGTTCCAACTAACCTATACATTGGAACAACATCTAAAAATCCATCCTTGAAATACATTCCCTGAGACCTACAAAATCCACATCCAGTGTTTTCACTGCAGTTTGTATCATGAATGATTTAGCTAAAATAGCAAATATAAATCATGGTACTGACCAGCACTGCTATATTTTTTCCCAAACTTTCAGATTTTTCTACTGACATGCAATAAAAGGCTATGCCTTATCAAATATGTCCCTCTTTATCTTCCCATATCTTGGACAGCCTTCATAACCAGAGAATTATCTGAATGTATGCATCTGGATTTATATCAAAACAACAGATAGAATGTAATTTACACTGGCAGTGTGACAGTAACTCTTAGGAATTTCCACTATGAAGTGAATTGAAACTTTTTTTTCATATAAAACGTAAGTCCAACTCCTTAACTGCATTCTCCAAAGCAAATGGACAGTTGTTTAAAGAGAATTTGAATGAGGAAGAGTGCTTCTATCATCATCATGTTCTGCTGTAACAGTGGATACTGACATAAGTATTCATTTAAAATTGAATCAATTTTTTGAAGGTTCACAAAATAACAGGCCAGATCCTTAACTATCTTAAATTATCTATTGAAAGCCATAATATGAACATTTAGCTACAATTTATCTGATATCATAACCTTCAAGGAGATGATAGTGGAAATTATTTCACATGCTACTTTGAACTACAGTCTAACTTAATGAGTAAAAATTACTTTTTTTTTCTGTGTAACAGAAGATAAATAATACCAGGAATAATTCAGTGACATTTTTCTGCAAAATTTGAGAACTAGAAATATATGTTAAGATAATATCGCCTTAGCTTCTTAGAACACGTCACAATGGATCCCTTTAGACCCAACACAGTATGACAAATCTTTCAGAGACACATGAAGAGGCAAAACTAATACCAAACTTGTGAGGAAACACCACAGAGAAAATAGTTCAACCAATCTTGATGATATTTTTCTACAGCTGTTTGCATAATCTACTAGCACGTTTCTGCAAGGTTAAACATAAATAAGGACTCAGTCCTTAGTATTTAAACTTTTAATCACACCAAAGAAGTGCTGAATTCCCTCCTCAACCTCAAGAATTAACATGACTAAATTACTCATTCATCCTAAACTCTCTCTGGATTAACATTTTTAATTTTAGATGGCTTTGAATGGTCTCAAATCTATTAACTGGTTTTGGTAAAGTTCTGAGTATTTAAGGATCTTACTGAAATTGCTATTGCTAGGGAACTTGAAATTCCCTTAAGACATTTGATCTCCAATGATCTAATTTTAACTTACCCTGATTTTATCTTTTTTAAAAAATAATTTTAAAAAAGATGGTAAGTGCTAGCTTTGCAAAAAATAAGTAATTGTGCATTTATAATTATACAGAAAATAAGTAGAAAGGATGAAGACCACTGCAATGGCATGTATTGCCTTAGTCTGATATATGGTCTCAGATGAAAGTAAAATCAAATACAAAAAAAGATGATTATACATTTTCTTAAACAACCTAAAATAAAAGTTTGAGGTTGTTGAGATTTACAGTTTATTTATATAGTCTATTGTTTAAAACATGCATTTTAATCAGATGTGTTGAAACCTGGTTCACTGAACGTCTTGAAGAAGACAGCCTCACTGTGTTTCATTGTTGCATACTAATAGCTTTGAACTATGTCAACACTACACAGTTCTCTGTTGCATATATTAGGCTTTAGTCATGTTCTCCTTTGATGATTTTCTTGTTTGGCATATGGTTAGATTTTATATTTTATAAATTATTCATTGGATTTGATATCCCTCCCACTTCTGCTGTTTGCATTATAGAGATGCAGGCCTGGCTATATTTCAAGCAAGAGTAAGGCATGCTCTGTTATTTCTGCACATGTAGAGTGGGAATCCGCAGTTTTGTTGCCTACACACAAAACCAATTCGTGCAGTGAATTCATGCAGTCAAACCAGGCTGTCAGATGGTAAAGCCTAAAGGAAAGTATTCCTTAGGAAAGGGACACCAGGGCTACGTCTGCCCATTTTTAATTCATGAGATGATTCCTGAGGCATAGCAGAGTGTCATGGGAAAGGTCCTCCTGAAAGCCCCTCTGAGTGAGACCTCAGCTACATCTGCCCTGCTCTACTGGTATGCATGTGCAAGGAACAGAGAGGCATGATGAATCATTAACAACTTTACACCCCTGTAACACATTTGGGGAAAGATACTAACAACTGATAGTAAGAGAGGTAACAAATACCAATTATCAAATCCCCAACAGCAACATTCTGTGGGTTTTCAAAGCATCCATAGATATGGACTATTCAATTCCCCATGAAAGATTCAGTAAAACTTTCCTCACAGAACCACAGAATCACAGAACATTAGGAGTTGGAAGGGACCTTGAAAGATCATCCAGTTCAACACACCTGCCAGAGCAGGATCACCTAGACTAAATCACACAGGAACACATCCAGGCAGGTTTTGAATGTCTTCAGGGAAGGAGACTCTACAACCTCTCTGGGCAGCCTGTTCCAGTGATCTGTCACCCTCACAGTGAAAAAGTTCCTCCTTATATTCATGTGGAACTTCCTATGCTCCTGCTTGCACCTCTTGCCCCTTATCCTGTTGCTGGTCATCACTGAGAAGGGCCTGGCTCCATCCTCCTGACTCTCATCCTTTCCATATTTATAAACATTAATAAGGTCACCTCTCAGTCTCCTCTTCAGATGGACCAAAGGTGCTACCTATGGCTTATACTTTTCCTTTCATATTTCTTCTCGTCTTTTAGTGAACTTATGTGACTAAAACTGCATTCGGGTATGAGATAGCCCATATGATGATATTTATACCATAATGAAGCTTTGGATTGATAACCGTTTAGAACTATCCCCCCAAAGACATTGTTCCTGACCAAGTCCAAGCTACAACAGAAGATGTTCTGTCAAGACTGCACAAAGCCACTTCTTAACTGGTTTACTCAGATAATGACATAAAATTGCCAACAGCTCAAATAATCTTCTGGTAAAATCTACCTATAAAGACAGTTCTGTGCAACGTCCTCTGTAACTTTTACAGCACCTGCACCATACGGAAAAGAGAAGATAATCATCTCACTGTTTTTTTCCAGAATGTGTTGCTTATGTGGTTATGGGAAAAACTGGGCTCAGTTTCATCCCAAATCAGTTCAGTAATGAGTTTTATATGGAAACAGTCCATATGCAAACAAATCCATTACTTTGTTGATCCAAAAAAAAAAAAAGTGAACAATGCTCAGAGAGGCTTATTTCAATGTAAAAAGTAGAACTATCCAACTCACACACTAATTGCACTAATTGATAATTTATAACCTGAATTACTGGAAATTGTGCTGGATTTTGGTGGGTTTTGTTTGGTTTTTTGTTGTTTTGTTTTTTTTTTACTTTAAAGGCTCCTTTAAATGACAGCTATAAAATACAAAACCTTTTGCAAAAAAAAAAAAAAGTGAAGTTCTCAGTTTTTCAAGGCTTTTGATTCATTTTGTATAGATTTTTTAGGCTTTCTAGTCTCTTAGTATCTGCTTCAGTAATGACTTTGGAGAGTTCAATATCATGGCTGCAACACTATTGCTTGCCATTAATGGTTAACACAAGAGCAGCTGTGCACAGCAAGTCCTTCATTTGGAGATACCATTTTATTTTATGAGAAATTGATTTTTAAAGCTCTTCCATTATTAATTTGTGTAAGCAGGGAATGCTCCAGTAGCTGAGCGAGACCTGCTTTGCTGACATCTGGAAATAGGTTCAAGATGGTTTTTTTGTTTGGTTTTGTTTTTTTTTTTTCTTCTTCTTTTTTTCTTTTTTAAATGAAATGGAAGAGATAATACTAGTTCTTCTCTATGAATATTTTTAATATAAAGGATTTTAAGACTTTAAGAAATTATAAGAAATTCTTTTTCTGGAAAATCAGCACTGCAGCACTACCTTTTCTTTATCTGTGAGTTTTTCCATTTAACACCTTGTAAGCCCTAAATACAGAGGAATATTTTAGTAAACTATTTTCATGCTTAATGTAAAAAGACTTTTCTCTAACTGTGTAAAGCTTCCATCGTATTATTTATTATATAGATAAAAAAATAAGGCTAAATACAAGGGACATCTACAGTAAAAAAATCAGAAAGAAAGCAAGTTATCACTATACACTTCAGCACTGATATTACAGAGTTTAACAGAATTGGTGATGTGTAAGCAATGCTATGTATTTAACTATGAGCTAATGAATATAATAGCACAGCGAATCTTAGAAAAGAATTGGTGTTACAGATATTCCTGGCTTGGATCCCTAACCTTCAGAGGATCACTGAAGAAATAATTTTATCTCTCTGTACCTGTTTCATTTATCAGCAAAACGATGAGAGTGATATTTTTATTACTTTTAAACTAGAAGGTGGTTGGGGGATGAAAATTAAACTGTGTGTTACCTCCCATGCAGTATATATATGCCCTGCAGTATAGCATAAAATAGGGGTGATTAGAACATGAAGGACAGGACAGGTCTTGAGAACCTTGTGGTACAGAAGAAAAAACAACATCCAGTGCTGTCCTTTTGGAAAAGCTGCCATCATGTGTTGTCCCTTCAGTCACCCTGTGAGGCTGCCTAAGGGATTCTGACGAAACTCTGACTCGCTCTGTTCTCTGGGACAGGTATACCTTTAAAGCTTGGGGAGCAGATAAGGAGACACCTGTATGCATGATTAAGACATGCTCCAATAGGCTTAAATTAAGTTTATGCAGGGACTCAGCACTAACGCTGCAGTCTTTTTCAGTATGTACTCATTAAGCTAAGAAGGACTTTAACTTCACAAGTTGAATTCAATAGTTCTCAAGTAAACAGTCCATAAAGAGCAGGACTGCCAATGTCTCAAAGGACACTTCATGTCTAGTTCATCTTGCAATCAGTCTCCTTAGGAAATACTATTTCTCTTCATGAGATTGAATTTCCTAATATTCACCTAAGTTGATACTGGACTACTTTTTACTGGCTTTCTTATAGTTATAGGAGCCTGGGCATAGCAAAAAAAAAAAAAAAAAGCCCTCCTCTACCCATTTCTTTTCTTCTCCCACCCTTCTCTAAGATGGGTAAGGCCAAACAAAGATGATGAATATGTGTGTTTAAGTTATGTGGTAAAAGAAGTGCTACAGAGCTGCAGACTCTAGGCTGTTTTTTCCTCTATGGGGATAAACAAACCCAAAACAACAACAAACCAACAAAACCCAACAGAGGGAAATCACACAGCCATGCAGCACTTTGGGAGAGTGGAAGTTGCCAGACATCTGTATTGGGAAAGAAAGTTTTAAATTTAATTTCCCACAGGCCCTTGTTAAATCTCCAAATGAAGTAGGAAGATTTAGAACATCTGGGCACAGGATAAGATTTATTTTTCAGTTTTATTTTTGTTACAAATTGCCTCAGTTATTCAGATTGTGACCGAGCATGGCACATTCCCACCTTCAGCACACTGCAGACCAAATGCTCTCACTGTGTCTAGGTTCAACATTTCTTCACAAAAGATGCTGAATCTATTCATGCATCATGATGCTACTATTACTGCTATACAAAGCCCACTAACCAGAATTTGAAACTATCCATTCCAGTACTACCTCTTCTAGTATTATCTTTGTCAAATATTATTCAGTATACTTCCCTGAGAGAGCTGAGTCAGTGTTGCTGATCAAAAGGGTTTCTTACTAACCATTCATCTAAATCAAGAGTGTGGTGTTATTTGAGTAATACTTTGCAGCCAAGCTTTCTTAATTGCTTTTATTGCTACAATTAGAAAGCCTCTTACATCACACTTAGATACAGATAAATGTTTGCTGTCTGCAGTCCAAACCAAAATGCATCCTTTAGTAAGGAGCTTAGCCTCACAAAAAAAAAATAACAAACTAAATCAACAGAAAGGTGGTATCTGGCAAAAGGCACATAAATGCAAAGTTTTTTTAATTTAATTTAATTAGTAATTGTTGCAATGAAAATAATATGCTTCCCATTGCAGTATTTGCATGAAACATTGATTAACAATTATAATCCTTATTACCTCTAATTAAGAAGGAATTCAAGATTAAAAGAGGAACTGGTTGGTTTGTACCTACACTTCTAAGAATGTTGCCAAGAATTTGATATTAAATTGTTCATTCTGATAGCTGCTTTCTAAAATCCAGCAATAAAATTAGCTCTGCAGATGCCTAACAAATGTAAGTAACTTAATATTAGTCAAACCATATCAAACTACTTAATTTAATTTACTTTTATGTAACAGATTTGTCCACTGCTCTGCAGTTAATTATAAATTAAATCTACAATCTGATGTATATTAAAGTACCTCTCTGCCTACATGGAATCAAAGAAGCTGTATATGTACAAGCCCACAGAAAATGGATTCAAGTTTGTGGGGTTTTTTTTAAAGAAGGTTAATTCCTCAAACTCCTGCCACCAAAGCAAAAAGTCTCTGGAAACAATATTATAAAAAACCCATCAAAACCTGACCTACATGACAGATTCTAGGTGTCCCTGCTTGAGCAGGAGGGTTGCTCCTGTTGAGTTCCATAGGTTCCTCTCAACCCCAATCATTCTGTGATTTTGTGATTATTGTTACTTATCCATAAATTAAAAAAAATTTTTAAATATTCTGTATTAGACAGTCCTTATCTGGTGAATGAGATACATTCTTCAAAAATATACACCCATTTCACATGTTCATTTAGAGTATTTTATCCTCTGAGGATGACCATTACCAGACACACTCCCCCTTTTTTTTTTTTAAGGAAAACTAGAAATTAAATATTTGGCTATTAGACCACCATGTTGTGATATTTGCAAATTTATGTATTTGCAAGTTGCAACTGGATTGGAACAAACCAGTAATTTCAGTGATCTTGCTAAAATGCTGTCAGATTTCTGTTTTTAATTTAAATCAAAAACTACTGAAACCCCATGTCTCAACTAGAAACAGGCGTGTCATCTTAAAATGACATCTTCAGAGCTAATACTAGTTTCTAGAATTAGAATTATAAACTCAAAAATTAGGCAGGAAGATGTACATCTACTAGTACTACTGAGAAGGTGTTTCAACATTGTTCAACATAATTTGTGCTCTCTTGCCATGTCACAGAGAATCCACATTTTAAACCTGGTGGTTCATAGTTTTCACAATGAAACTCTTCTGATTTTGTTTACTGTTTCCAAAAGTTTGCCATTCAGAATTCCATAATATTAAATTTTGGGCAGTTTTCCTTAAAAAGAAACAAAAAAAACCCCCCACAAAATAAATTTCAGCTTGTTTTTAGGGTATTGGTGAAAACTGATTCTTACTCTGGAGTTATCCATAAATAATGGAAAAGTGCTCCATTGCAGAACAAAGGCTGGAAACAATTATGAATATTTTTAAACATTGTGGATTTTGTGAGGAAACTAGAATTGCAAGCATTTATTCAAGGTAACTAAAAAGGAAAGTATGTATGTCCAGTCCTATCTTGCCTCTGCAGACAATTCAGCTAAAATCTGTTTGCAGACTGAACATCAAGCAACAGGAAGGGTTTTCTCATACAAGTTCTATGTGAGAGATGTTTGGAAAAGCTGATTGTGATTTCCTGTTGAACAGAAGAAAAGAAGCTGTAACTACTTCCTTAAAATAGCACCATGAAAATTGAGATTCCTTGTTTTCTGAGATTATTCAAATTATGATTTCAATTACATTCTGGAACATGTATATTTAACACTGTTAATATTTTAAACCTGTTTGTTTGTTTGTTTGGTTTGGTTTGGTTTTGGTTTTTTTTTTAGGTCCCAGAGTTCAATACAGCTTGAATTTAATTTTACTGAATCTGAACTCATCCACCACATTAATGGGAATTAATTTTAGCAACAAAAGCTTTAACGATGGAAATCCTCCCCCATAGCTTCATGGGAATGTTTTATTTACCTGCACATTGATCACAAGGGGTTCTATATGTACTGCTTAGAAGGCTAAGGCTATAAGCAAAACTGCCTCAGGTAATTACACTTTTGTAACATGAAGACTGAGGACTGAGGCATTACAGTTGGCTATGAAAAACTCACTTTGACTGTCTGAGCCATTTGATTTCAATGACTTGAAAATTTCACCAGTCTATTAACTTGGTTGAAAAATTTTAACATATTTTAACTATAGTTAAGAATTATTATATGTCAAAAAATATTAAAAGTTCAGAAAACATCAAAATTTTGGGCAACCATGTATTGTATATTAAAACATTTCACAGTTTTGATGTGTTCATACAGCAGGGACAGGGAGGTGATTGTCCCTCTCTACTCTGCCCTCGTGAGGCCCCATCTGGAGTACTGTGTCCAGATCTGGGGCCCTCAATACAAGAAAGATGTGGAACTGTTGGAGAGGGTTCAGAGGAGGGCCACGAAGATGATGAGAGGGAAGTTTTTTTACAGAAAGAGTGGTGAGGTGTTGGAACAGGCTGCCCAGAGAAGTAGTGGATGCTCCGTCCCTGGAGGTGTTCAAGGCCAGGTTGGATGGGGCCCTGGGCAACCTTGTGTAGATCCAGGCCTGGAGGTTGGTGGCCCTGCCTGTGCCAGGGGGGTTGGGATCCTTGGGGTCCCTTCCAACCCATGACATTCTATGATTCTATGATTCTACGATTCTATGACAGTCAAAATGGCTAATACTTGACTAGGAAATATTCAGCATGCAGAATCCAAAGAATTTGTGACATAATTTCATTACATCCACTGTAATTGTTTTCAGATGGTTTGCAAATGATCACTGTATGGCCTGTACCTAGTTTTCCACTGATGTATGCATGCAGAAAACATATGGAGTCCTCTTTTTACCCTTAATCAATAAGAAAACAAATACAACTTATTTTCTGACCAGAAAGAAGATATCTGGTGCTAGTTTGTTTCAGCAAATGTTATCTACTCTTTGAGCAAGAGGGAAATTATTAAGGGAAAACAGAAGAGATTATGGAATAAATTGTAGTCTATGCAAATAGGCTTATTTCTTCAGATAAAATCAGTCTTTTCCTTAAAAATGAAGGGCCATACATGCACCAGCAGGCTCTGCAGCCTCCTAGGCAATTGCTGCCTATATTCAAGCTCATGTTTACATGGTACAAACATGTAACCTCAGATTACAGATGTGGGAAGAGGAAAAGGACAAAAAACCGCCAGAAATCTCCTGGGAGCCTCTACCTCTTGGTTTGAGATCTTCATTTAAGCTCAAGTCCTTGCTCTGTGGCCTTGAGCTACATTGCATGGATGTCTGTGCATCATCCTGACCCTGACTCAGAGACTTCCTGGCCTGACCTCAGAGCTGTCTTGTTAATATGGACTTGTTGAGCTGACATGTGAAGCTGATCCCAGCAAAAGCACTGCGTGTACCAAGAGGTCTCAGTATGGCCAACCTTTTTAACCTTGTCTTTTTTACACATTGAAGAAAAAAAATAGTAAATAAGTAAGTAACATTCTGCTTCCTAAAACAAGTGCTTACACCATTACTTCTGAACTGACAGTTAATCTACAAAATAAAGTAAGATTGGAAGTAAGTAAAAAAGGTCTCTCCACATTGACAACTACCTTCCCCCTCACCTCCAACCATTCATCCGTACACTTCCACATTGGCCCAGCAGTGCTGGCACTCTGATGATCTCTACATGGACAAATATTGTAAACACAACTAGATATTTTATGAAAACAATTGCACAATTGCTTCTGTTCTGAGTGACAGTATTAAGATTTCTAAGTGAGTATTTTCCACGTTTTCTTTTGGAAGTGGAGGAAAACAGAGTGAAAACTCTGTTACAATCAAGCCTGCTCATCACCACCCAATAGATAACACTTAATGAAAGTGTTGAATAGCATTGAACCCTGTTGACTAGTATTGAATCCTGGGGCACACAACTTTTGATTGGCCTCTAGATGGATTTCATACCACTTCTTGTAACCCTCTGAGACTGTCAATTCAGACAATTCAGTTCACTGCCCATTATCTAAGATGTACTTCATCAGTTTATCGATGAGGATGTTAAGGGAAACAGTGTCAAACCACTTCCTCTTGAAGTTAAGACAAATTAACATCATCCCTTTTCCTTCATCCAACAAGTCTGTCATCTCATCATAGACAGTTATCAGGTTGACCAGGCATGCTTTCACCTTTCACCCATGCTTGCCAATAAAAATAACCTTCTTGTCCTTCTAAATAGTTTCCAGGAGGACTTGCTCTATCACTTTCCTAGGGACAACAGTGAATCTGACACCTTTCAGTTCCCCAGATCCTCCCTGGTCTTCTTGAAAAAAGAAATGACACTTGTTTACTGAGGAAAAAAAGAACCGTAGGAACCTCTCCCAGTTTCCATGACCTTTCAATGGTAATTAAAGGTCATGGAAGGCCTGGCAATGACATCCACCAGTCCCTTCAACATTCACGGGTGAATCCCATGAAGTCAGAAGGACTTGTGAATGTCCAATTTGTTTAAATGTTCCCTAACCTGATCCTGCTCTGCTGAGGGCAAGTCATCCTTGCTACAGTATTTCTCGTTGATTGCAGAGGCCTGCAATTAGCATGGGTTGGTCTTACAAGACTGAAATAAGGAAGGTAATGAGAACCTTTCGTCTTTTGTGTCAAGTCTTTTGTGAACGAGTCCCCTATCCCAGCAGGGAGCAGCAGGCCCATATTCTGTCTTTCTTTTGGTGCTGATGTTATTGTAGAAGCTTTTCTTGTTATACTTCATATCCCTCACCAGATTCAACTTCAAGTGGTATCTCCATTACCTGAAGATAGAGATTCCTGTCTTGATGCTGATGCAACTCCATAAATGTATGTAAAAAAGGACAATGCATTCTTACAATGCTGAGCCATCTTTTGAAGGAGACTAATTTTTGATATATTACTTTAAATGTAAGGATGAGTATATATTACACCCTTTCAAAGTTCCACTCACTTTATTTATTCTTCTGAGCTCTTTTATTAAAAAGCCTATTTACTTACTCTTCAGTTGTTCAGAGTTCACAGAATAGCTAACAGAAATTTCAAAATTGCTTTTGACCTCTTCATATCAAAATGGGTGGTTGCCAGCACAGTAACAGAGCTTAACATTTCTCTTCACAAATATGCTGCCATTGAAACTAATGAAAATGTTGGTACTAAAACCCCTCACTAATCTTCAAAATTATTTTAGGCAAGACACACTTTTAAAAATAATTTAAAGAAAAAGTTCAGTATGCTGAAACTCATATTGACTCTTTAAATCCAGCTGATTAAAAACCTAACTGAAAGACGTGGAAAAAATAGGTTTTAGGTATTCCGCATCTGCGGCCTTTCTCTGTCATTACTATTTTGATGTTTGACAATGAGTATATTCTAGGGAAGAAAAGTTAATAAATAAAATTAAGTAACTTATCTAGAAAGAGAAAAGTTGACCTCAATGCAGTCTCTAACATTTCCTTCGGGGCATCTTGTAAGGTAAACATAGGAAGTTGTTTTACAGTTCTCTTTTATACCTGGTGCTGGTCTATCTTCACTGCAAATATATGTTTATGTATATATTTCTAATACTTATCTTTCTTGCATATCTGTATCTATCCACCTACACAAATATCTTCCTAAATCTGGCTTGCCTGGATTAGGTATTCTTCAAAATAAAACTGAAGGTAACACCATATAGAATGTGGTTTTCTCTCCTCAGTTGTCCTGGTTTCGGCTAGGGTAGAGGTAATTTCTTTTCTAGTAGCAGCAGGTGGAATACTGTGTTTGGAAGTTAGGATGAGAGCAGTGCTGATAACACACTGATGTTTCTAGTTGTTGCCAAGCAATCAAGGACTTTTCAGTTGTTCATATTTCCCTGCTAATGGGAAGGGAGGGGACACAGCCAGAACAGGTGACCTGAACTGGCCAAAGGGGTATTCCATGCCAATTATATCATGCTCAGCATAAAAGAGGGGCTGGTGGGGGCAGGAGCAGGCAGCTCTAGGATGTGCAGTTTTGGGGACGGTCTGGTTTTTGGGACAGCTCTGAGTTGTAAGGCCTGGGTTTGTGCGGTTTGGTGAGAAACTACATTGTGTATCACCAGCTTCATATATTTTGCTATAAAGTCCTGTTATTATTATTATATCTATTTTTCTGCTATCCCAGCAAACTATCCTTATCCCAACCCAGAGGGTTTTGGTTCCTTGGGTTTTTCCTTCTCCTTCCCTCTACCCCTCCCTCAACTCCCCCCACTCCCTTTTAAAGAACAAGTGGCTGCGTGGTGCTCAGCTTTCAGCTGGGGCAAAACCACAACATCAGTAAAAATAGCATTTTGCATAAGGAACATTTGTTGGACTAATTTAGTCATAACATTAATTGAAGTGAATACTTCAGTACCAATACTTCCTCTGCCGGCTGCTGTCAGCTATTTTCAAAAAATAAGAGTTTCCTAATGACTATTCTATCTAAGTCTAGTAGCAATTATTATAGTGTATAAAGAAGAAGGTCTGAGGAAAGGAACAGTCATGTGTCTCAACCTAGGTAGTAGTCAGAAGGAAACTGTCTTGTCCTCTCGATAAACAAGGGAATACAAATGTACTGAAGAGGCAGACAAAGCACAGCTGAAAATTGTATGAAATCCTGTATGTGATGTTGGAGGTGTGTACAGCTGTACCAAAAATAGAACATATGTAGGAAACAGTGGAATATATATAACAGAAAAACAGTCATATTTCACACGTACTTTCCACCCATGGGGTTGCTCATAGAAAGATCCCTTCATGCTGCTGGTTACTATGGTGACAAGGACAGCCCAAGAGCCTACTTAGGACAGAAGTGATGTACCATCTAGCCCATTACTCAAGGCAGTGGGATACTATCAGATAAAAACATTAGTTCAAGACACCCTCTATAGCTTAGTGGTACCAAATATTGATTCAGAGAAAAGACTGAATGGATATATCTCAGATAACAATAAGCAGAATTATCTATGCATTTTAATTTTGGATTTTAATGCTTCCAAATTCTTTCACAATTGTCATGACTACGGAGAAATTAATCACTTTGAAGCAGGTTTACCTAAGCCCAATATAATGAAGCAATGTTTCACAATTTATTATATTATTTTCAAAAAGCAAATGTGAAAAGTCTCTTTTCCATTATACAAAACTTGATTTCATTTTCAGGATACCTGAGTGTGTCAGACTGAAGCAAAGAGTTTACTAAGAGAAAGATGAACAACTTTGCACAAAGACCTATTCAAAAAATCTGAAACCAAACTGGCTTACTGATTTGAGGTATAAATAGAATGAAGTGGGAAGAAGACGCACAGAACAATGCACGTGTAACTTAAGGACTGTCAGACTGCTCCAGGTTACTCTGTGTGTATGCAGATTTTAAGAACTGGGGAATTTATGAAATTAAGTTCTGGCAGGACTAGACAGCTAATAAGGGTATAGAGACTCAGCTGTGAAATAAGCAGGAGGTGTGAGGATCTGACTTTTATACTAAATTTAAACTTGCATTTAGTGGGACCATATAAACAACATATCCACCTGTAAAGCAGGGAAAACCACCTTCTCCCATTTTATAGATGTGCTCTAAGAAAGAATGAATAGAGCTTCTGAAGCTCTGGTGTTGTGTTGGTACACAACAGGAGTACACAGGGTACCTAGACCTAAGAATATATTTTTCAATATATGAGATAATCTTTCACTTGAAAATACATTGCCTAGAAATCGGCACAGAGATGCATTTAAGAAACACTTCTTTTTCACTACTTGGAAAGTACAACTATATAGTAAGCAGTGGCAAATGGTGACCCCAAACACGGTACTAATATATCCCAGAAGCATTGTAACAGAACACTTGGAAAAAAAAAGAAACATGAAATTAGCATTTTCAGTATTTTTTTCTCTGAGACATGACACTATTTATTTCAAGAGCATCTAGCATGACAAAACAAACAGGATTCAAGTGCTATGAAATATTCTTCCGGCAAAGCAGCCTAAGGCAGTTTCCCTGCCTGTGCTAGCAATTGTGCTAATGATAGAGGAGAAGCTTTAGACTAATCTCCTTCACCCTCAGAAACACAAACAAACTTGTATAAACAGAAGAGAAAAGATCTCAGGGTTCTTCCTTAGCTAGTTGTAAGCAAGAGACAAGACAATGAAGACAACTATCTTCTGTGTCCAGTACACATTACTCTGTCATTGCTAACAGCATCACTTAAGAACAGCAGCAGCACAAGCAGTATGTCTCGACACAAGAAAAGCTTTTCCATTAGCTACTACACATCAAAAATCAAATTAAGGCTACTGATGATCTAAATTCAGTAAAATATGCATCTATTTAAATCAATTAGTGTGATTCAGTAATGAGATTCTTCGACAGTTGGAACAGATGCTGGTTGAAATAATCAAGTTGTATTCATTGACCTTAGCTGTAATAGCAAAACCACAGTTGTCAGAGACCATGGATTCTGCCGGACATAAGCATAGCATGGTGCAATTGTATTTTCACCAACTTTACCTATACAGTTATCTCTCTAGTCACTGAGGCACTATATTTAAAATTAGAAAGGTACAAATATCTCACTGTGAAATATTTAACTGACTGTTTACACAACACACAGAAAACAATAGAAAAATAAAATTTAACTCTCCTGCTTTTCAAAGGATATAAGCTTCTGTTCTTCTTACTGCAAAAAACAGTAGTTACCATTTCTTCCCCCTCAACTAGCTTTATGCCAGAATAATTTCACAGGCCTGGGGTTACTTGTGATATACAGAAACTGAAGGTATCCGAGAAAGTAATTTTTAGTTGTCTTTTATTGCTTGCAAATAATTCATAATATTTCTAAGGCAATATGCAGCATAGGACAGTTCTTTAGGAGACTTCAGTTACCTGGGTAATACCTAGCGAGGCCAGTTGCACTACCAAAAACCTGCCATAATAAAGTGGGGTCTTCTTCTCTGTTCCGTTTGAATACATCATCCAAAGCCGCCGTCCAGTTGAGTTCATTTAACACTATCGTTGCTGTCAAAGACAAAATATATTTGGTATTACAAATCTACATCCCAACACAAGGAACAATGATTACAAAATGCAAACTGAACTATTGCAGAAATTAATGACATTTCATTTAACTAATCCACAAAATAAATTTAAAGAAACACACTGCTTTTCCTTGGGAATTTTCTTTAAGTTCCTCATGCTGTCTTCTTCCTATTGCATTAATTGTATGCAAAAACTGTTGGGTTATTTACCTAACTAAGATCTTCTACAAATAGTTTCTGAAATGTTGTTCTAGTTGCACTTCCCAGGTATAGAAAAACAAATGTAAGCACAGAAAATTGCTACTGCAATATGAACAACTAGAATGACATCAACAAAAGTAGGTATATACCTTTACAAAGGTAAAAAAACCAAAATCTCATTCCAAATGGATGCTTTAAAAGGATTATACGACAAAAAGGCAGCGATGAGCTATTTGAATTGTAACATTATGGTGGGACTGCATGCACAATAGTACTCATTATTGCACACCAACAAGATCTTAATGTTCATAGATTTGATAACTTAGAGAAAGATCAGAGATATGAAGGTTGGTATTTATGGGTTAGGTGAGATCCACAATGAACTTAAAGTACAAGGAAATTCAAATTTCAGCTAAAGGTGATGTGGCCAGTTATACAGAAGATTACGTTCACAAAGTTGTCCTGTACCAATGCCTGTTTTAATCAATCAAATATATATTAACATGTTCAATGAAAAAACCTTTTCTCATATGAAATGTGATGCAGCATTTCTAAAGCAAGGATTTCCTTCAGACAGTAAAACAGATTATGTTGAGTAAATAATTACTATACTAAAATATTACTATACACTTATAAATTCTGTTGCAAAAAGAATCTGTCTAGTATCATTCAAAACTGTATTGCAAAGAGTTATATATAAATTTGGACATAAATGGTTATACACACACCTCTGGTACATAAGCACTCATATATGATTCTATGATT
>VZTU01003929.1:0-25989 GCA_013400835.1 Zapornia atra | reverse complement strand
CTGTGATTCTATGATTCTAACCCAATGCTCATCCAGCAAGTCTTTCTTACCCAGGATTTTCCCACTGGTCTTCACTGAAGACCAAGATAAAGAAGGCATTGAATACTTTGTCCGTTATCAGATATTTTGTCATGAGGTCATCCAGTAATCTGGCCATATTTTTCAGAATCTTCTCTTTTGCTCCTAATGCAGCCATAGAAGCCCTTCTCAATTAAACTCCAGGTGGGCTTTGGCCCGTCCTAACCCTGTCCCTGCTTGGTCAAATAGTTTTTCTATTTTCCTTCCTAGTGACCTGCCCTTGATTGCACTTATTGTACACTTCCTTTTTATGCCTGATATATGAGGAACTCCTTCTTTATCCATGCAGGCATCCTGCTGCTTTTGCTTAAAATCATAGAATCACAGAACCACACACTGGTTTGGGTTGGAACGTGTGGGAAGTGGAAGAGCGGACCTGGAAAAGAGACACAGTTATGCTTGTTGGAGGGAAGCCATGAAAGCAAGAGAAAAAGCAGTAAAGCAGGAGATGGAGGGTCTTGTAGAGATGTAAATCTCTGTGTTGTTTACCAGGGAGGTGGCACAGTGTGCTTTGTAATGTTAGGGAAGGTGTAGAATCACAGAATCATAGAATGGTCTGGGTTGGAAGGGACCCCAAGGATCATAGTGTTCCAATCCCCCTGCCACAGGCAGGGACACCAACCTCAGGCCTGGATCTACACAAGGTTGCCCAGGGCCCCATCCAACCTGGCCTTGAACACTTCCAGGGACGGGGCATCCNAAAAACTTCCCCCTAATATCTAATCTAAACCTTCCTTCCTTTAGTTTTAATCCATTCCCCCTTGTCCTGCCATTATCTGCTCTTTTAAAAAGTTGAATCCCCTCCTGCTTATAAGCTCCCTTCAGGTACTGGCAGGCTGCAATGAGGTCCCCCCGCAGCCTTCTCTTCTCCAGGCTGAACAAGCCCAGCTCCCTCAGCCTCTCTTTGTAGGGCAGGTGCTCCAGCCCTCTAATCATCCTTGTGGCCCTCCTCTGGACCCTCTCCAACAGTTCCACATCTTTCTTGTACTGGGGGCCCCAGATCTGGACACAGTACTCCAGATGGGGCCTCACGAGGGCAGAGTAGAGAGGGACAATCACCTCCCTGTCCCTGCTGGCCACCCCTCTTCTGATGGAGCCCAGGATCCCATTGGCCTTGCGAGCTGCAAGAGCACACTGCTGGCTCATGTTAAGTCTCTCATCCACTCAGGGACACCCTCCACTAGCTTGCGTTGCCCAAAGCCCCATCCAACCTGGCCTTGAACAGTGCCAGGGAGGGGCAGCCACAGCTTCTCTGGGCAGCCTGTGCCAGGGCCTCACCGCTCTCACAGGAAAGAATTTCTTCCTTGTATCTAATCTAAACCTGCCCTCCTTCAGTTTAAGGCCATTACCCCTTGTCTTGTCACTCCCTGGTAAAGAGTCCCTCTCCCACCTTCCTGTAGCCCATTTAGGTACTGGCAGGCTGCAATAAGGGCTCCACGTAGCCTTCTCTTCTCCAGGCTAAACAAGCCCAACTCTCTCAGCCTGTCTTCAGTGGAGAGGTGCTCCAGCCCTCTGATCATCTTCATGGCCCTCTGGACTCACTCCAACAGTTCCATGTCCTTCTTATGTTGGGTATCCCAGAGCTGGACACAATACTCCAGGTTGGGTCTCATGAGAGCAAAGTAGTTCCTCGGATGAACTGTTCTTAAAATTGGAGGAGGTGATACCTGAATATCAACCACCTCTCCTGAGCCCCACTGCTGTCCAGGACTGTATCCGATGGGATTTTTCCAAGCAGACCCATGCATAGGCCAGAGCCTCCTTTCCTGAAGTCTTGGGGTGGAATCCAGCTTTTTACTTGCACTCTCCTCTCCAGATCCTGAACTCTACCACCTCGTTATCAGGGTTAAGGCTGCTCCTGACCTTTTCATCCTTGACCAGTCCTTCCTGTTTGTAAATATGAGGTCCACAGTAGCTCTTCTCCTTGTCAGCTCCTTGATCACCCAGGCTAGGAATTTGTTGTTAAAGCACTCCAGAACCCTCCTGGATTGCTTGTGCCCTGCTGTGTTCTCCCTCCAGCAGATACATGGTGCCTCCCCCAGTTATTGGGGTAAAGTCTTTTACTAGTTTGAAGTAGTAAAGTAGTTAAACTTTACTACTACTAAACTGCATGAGCACCACAGCCTGTGAGTGCAAAGCTTCTTTTAGTCTGATGCAGTCTCATCCACTTTTTTCTGATCAGTCTATAGCAGACAGCCCCCACACCAGTGCCCATCTTGGTCTGGCCTCTAGTACTGACAGAAAAGAAGCTCTCAGCTGGCTCCTTCTCTGTCCCTAGGCAGACCTCCATGCATTTGTGCTGCTTTCTCCCACAAAAAGCAACTCCCCTGTCTGCCATTCTCCATGTCCTTCTTGAAACGCTTGTATCCATTGATGGCAGCTCTCCAGTCCTGTCAGCTATCTGACCTTGTCTCTGTGATCCCAGTGAGATCATGGCCCTGTGACTGGACACACACCTCAAACTACTTGTTCTCCATGCTGTGTGTGTTAAGTGTTCAAACACTTCATGGAGTACTAAGTGTCCCAGGAAATGGATGAGAGCTTTCCTTGTGCTCTCCTATAATTGCTTCTTTACCCATGTACATGCACTTGAAGTGGGCCCCATTTAGGTATGTTTTGTTGATTATGAGATTCGACTACATCACCCTGTTCACTTCATTTGTCTCATTGGTCCACTGCTTCATCACTTCATTGTTGTTCCTCATCTTCCTCCCCCATTGCTCCTAATGTAAAGCTCTCATCACCAGTTGTCTAAGACTGTACATGGAAATGCTTTTGCCCTGAATAGTTAGGAGGATTCCATCTCTTCCAAGAAGTTCTTGGGTTGTGAAATATGCTCTCATGGTCATGAAAGCCAAATTCCTGTTGTCAACCACAGATGTCAATGTTCTGGATCCACGCTGCCCTCTTCAAGTCATTTCTCCTCACCAGAAGGACTGAGAACACCACTTGGACACCATGCCCTTGACCATCATCCCCCTCCAGGATCTTCCAGGGTCAAACTGCAACTTGTTATTGTTGTGAATATGACTGACAGCAGTTTTTCATGGATATGATCCTCATGGTAGAAGACTTTTGTGCTGCCCACTCCCCTTCTCTCTCATTGCATGCCCTTGCAACAGGTGAAATCAGGGTTGTAGTATGATACTCTGTGAAAAAAGGGCAGCACAGCTTTTGGCTGATCCTGTGCTTGCTCTGCTAAGAGAGAAACTACAGTCCTTTTAGTCCTCCCAACCAGATCTGTCCCTGGAAGCCATGGCTAAAAGCTAGTGATTTCCCAGGCCTATGGAAGAATGCTGCCCTGGTTCAAGATGTGGCACGCTGTTTGTGTGGTATTTGCTTTTCCTCTAGAGAAGCTTTTTTTCTACCCCTTGTGTGATATAAATAAATATTTTTGGATGCAGGAAGCTAACCTTTCCCTAACCCTGGGGAGCTGGTGTCCAAACATGCTTGGGTTTGCCAGAATAATCAGTAAGGCAAACAAGCTGGTGGATGAGTTTTATTCATTGACCTGTCTGCATTCCTGCCTCGCTCTGCGTTTTTACTGATCATGTTTTTTGGGTCAGCAGATTTACACAGTTCACACTTCATTATCCAACCAGCATAGAATACTCAGAAATGATCTTAAGTAGTGCAGATCTTTTTGAAATTTCTGGGCTATTTCTGGATGGGTCATAAAAGCTCTAAAATGTAGTGGGAGGTAATCAGCACAGATTGCTGCTAACAACTTTAGTAGCCCTTTGCTTGTAAATTAGCATCCAAAGGGCAGATGGCATGTAGTGGGTTTTGATCTCTCTTGGAAGTGGTCTGACTAGGCTGGAGAGCACCTGAGTGCTTTGGAAGACACAGCTAATGACCTAGGACTAGATAAGTGACAAAGTTGAAAAAGACTTCTTTTGCCAATGTAAATCATTCCCACACTTCGCTTTGGGATAGCTGACTGATCACAGGGCACTCCTGTCATCAAATCCTCCTTCAGAATATATGGTTGGGAAGTTCACCCTCTAGCCTTTGACAAGTTTGGAAACACAATCTTCCATCTGGCCCAGGATATTTCATGGTGTTCTTCCTTTATATCGACTTGTGGGAACTGTTAGAAGCAACATAAGAAACATGGGCAGCAAATGCATCTTTTGCAATAAGCATAAATGGAAAATAAGGCAAAACCAAACTTAGTGCAAATTACTTTCCCTTTATGCCTTCATTTCTTCATTATTCTTTGTTTTGCTTTTGGGATTTGCAGCATGTATAGGGAGTGGAATGCTTAAAGTGTTAGCTATTTGACTCTGTTTTCACTATGGACATTGTTGAAATCCTTTAAAAAGAAAGCCCTGTGTCTTGAAGACAAGTAGCCAAGTCATTGTCTCTGCTAGATAAGAAACCAGATTGGACTGTTGTCATAAGGAAGTGGTGAAGTGCTGGGAGTGATGTCTTCTTAAAAGAGGTGGCTGGAACAGAGAACAGTAAATGATACTCAACACAGGCTGGTGGGAGAGAGAGGAAAGAAAACATAATCCCAAGGAGAGCCATTCTGAAAAGAAAGCCGACACGGGGGTGTGTGAGCTGCTTACCCAAGTGTCTGCTTTGGCTTCAGCTCCACAGAGCTGTAAGCATCTGGCTTGGGGACATGGGACATGGTGCCTTTATGCTTCCTCCAGACTGAGTACTGGTTTTGCTGTTTTTTTCTCTTTACAGGAACCCAGACCTTTGTATAACAAGAGGTGCCAGTTCTATTCAAGTGGCATAGGATTCCTATATGATGCCTACCAGACAGAGGTAAACAAACCTCATGACGTGTTTGCTTCTGCTGTGCTTTGAGGGGCTGGGGAGGAGGGAAGCAAGTGTTAGCATGTCTGTGCATGTTGGTCATGGGCTGATAGAAACCGGAGTGTTTTCTGGCACTCCCATGACAGCAGTCCCTGATGTCGAAGGGAGGGAAAAGCAGCCCACTGAAGCCCATGGTGGTGGGCATTGGCCTGTCCTAGGAGTTGCCTTTTTCTTCTGGATGCCCCGTCCCTGGAGGTGTTCAAGGCCAGGTTGGATGGGGCCCTGGGCAACCTTGTGTAGATCCAGGCCTGGAGGTTGGTGGCCCTGCCTGTGGCAGGGGGGTTGGAGCTCTATGATCCTTGGGGTCCCTTCCAACCCAGACCGTTCTATGATTCTATGATTCTCCCACAAGTGACTCTTGCTTGTCCAAGCCTCTGCTGATTGCAAATCATTACAGCCAGTGAGGTTTTGAGTCATCATCCATGTTTCTATCCAGTACATTACTCCGGGACTGGAATGATTCCTAGTCCATCTATACTGTATAATAACTGTCTGGAATGTATTTGTCACATTGGCATCTTTCTCTAAGGAGGTTTTTGTAGACTTCAAGTGGAATAGGAAATGTCTAAATAAATCCATTTGCATTGTCCAGAAGACTTCAGATCTTCTCTGTATTTATCCAGCACAGGCCAAGAATGTCAGTGGTTTCAATGCAGCTTTTTTAGTATCTCAGTGACATTAACGTGGTCGGAAAAGTGCCCATAGCCCAGTGGCTAGCCTCCTGACAGGAGCCCAGATTTAACCTTCTTTTCCTATTTTTCATGTTATTATTGTGGTAGATTGGTGAGAGTGAAAAGGAAATCAAGCAGAGCAGGACTGAAAACAGCTAAACAGTGGTATAACTTCCAAGAAGCCAGATGTCCTTCATCACCGTTCCTTCTGTGGCTAAGAAAAAATGTATGGGGAATGTTACTGTGAATAATTCAAGGCAGTTTAGCAAAGTATATTACTAGGTTAAGCAGCTAATACTGCTTAAAGCTGGCTGCTAGGCCACCCTCTTATTGATTCCAGAAAATGTATGACAAAAATACTTCATTGACCTCCTTCCCTAAAGACCTACCCAGACAAACCTAGTATCCATGACAACACCCTTTCCTAGAAGTTTTACTCCATCCTCTCCTAAAGTGTGCCTGCACACTCAGACACACGTGGTCTGAGAAACGCTTCTGATTCCTGTAGTAAGCATGTAGCTGGAGGCACACTGACCACAACTCCCTGCAGGTGACCCCAGCCTCAGGCTGCTGGCCAGACAGGTTTCCCCAGCTCTGCAGATTCTGAGAACATCTGAAGTTGGGCCACCCAGAGCTCCATGCTCTGTTTTGGCAAAACCCCCTGTATCTTTTAAAAGTGCAGTTAGTTTGTAATAACATTCTTGTGTGGTTGTCCACTGATCTAGAGTCAGCATGTGCTAATTCAGAGTTAATGATCCATGGCATTTGAACTTGGCTTTTGCTTTTCCAAAGTTAGCCAGCTAGCAATCAGGGGACTTGTTCTGCATGCCAGGTGGACACCTAACTTGGAAGGCAGGTTGTTTACTGAGTGCAAGTTTCCTTTTGATGCCACCTCCACCCTGTGAGTGGTCTTCAGCTCATGTAGTTTGCCTGTTTCAATTATTCTTGCTTAAAGCAGAAAGAATTGGATTTTTCTTGGAATTACTATGAGATGAGAACATCTCTTCAATTGGTGCTCAGGGGATAGGCAGACACAGGCAGCCAGAACATGAAAAAGCTAAATGTCTGTCCATTGAAATGAAAGAATAGATCTTGACATGCAGAATCCCCACAAGTGGCCTGTTTCCACCACCCCTGCTCACACCACACAGTAATTTGTTTATTTTGGTTTATTCACTGTTCTCCTAAAAAGGAGTGCCTTGCTCTTTGATTGTTTCAAAAATGCAGTGATAAAAATAGACAACTACAGTAACTCCCTTGGCCAATAATTCCACGTGTCTTGCAGCTTAGAAGCAGCTAAAACCATGTTTAAGATCATGCCGATCTCCCTCTCTTGTATTTCTAGACTTCTACAGTAAGAAGGAGCAAACTGGCCTCATTGATGCTTGGAGAGGGGAAAAATGTTTTCATTTCCTATGAGAAGTGGTGCCCAAAAACCATACATCAGAATAAACCACCTTTTTAGCAGCCCACTCCACTTCATAAAGCCCTCCAATCCCAATCATGAAGCTGTAATGGGAAAAGGGTATTTTACCTCTGCAGGTGTGAGGCGATTTTGACCACATACAGGGGGTTAAAACCCAAGTGCAAAAGCACTAGGGCATCCCAACAAAATGGCTGTGGTAGCAGTCTGCTCCAGGATTCTTTTTCAGACCTCTCTGAGCAGTAGCCAGGTGTGTTGTTTTAGTGGCTTCTGAGCTGGATCTTGATGAAACCAACTCAGTCATGGATGGCAGCGCAGTGAATTGCGCTCGGGCTGAGGATGGCTGCTGAATGTGACATGAGGCCAACAAAGCTCAGGTGTGACATTCCAGTAAGTTCAGACACAACAGAACAAGGTGGATGAAACAAGGTCCTATCTCAGGGTGAGATACTCTTCTGACAAGTGGGATCTGTCTGTATCGAGCTGCGATCTCCATTTCCAGATTGCAACCCAGACTGAGACCGTCCTTTTATAGCCTAACTTCCATTGTGGGTTGGAAGAGCTGATTGGCATGAGGTACAGCCTGGTCCTGGGCACCAAAGGAAGACCAGGGCATGATTATAACTTCCTTTTAACTTTAGCTTTGTCACCCAACTTCCACTGCCAAGCAAATCCCACGAAGGGCAAGTGTGGCAAGTCTGAGACCAGCTGTTCTGCGCGTGGGTGCTTAGGGCTTTCCTTTTTGCAGGGAACAAGCACGTGAGGAGTACTGGCTCCTCAACAGCCACAGTGTTCATGCTAAAAAGCGTGCACAGATCCAGAACTCAGCAGCTGAGAAACATAGTTTAACATCTCCTGTGGAGAATATCCCACAGACTAACACAGTCATGGCTAAGCAGAGCTGTCTGACAGAAGCTTTTCAAAAGCAAGCATGTATTCCTAAGTGTGCTCCTTCTACTTTTTCATTAGGAGGAATTTTCCATTTGATAATGCACTTTATTTGCATTTTGTAAACAAAATGCTTCTCAGTGATTACAGTACACTTTTTCTATCAAAATAAAAACTACAGCATGAATGTATTTTCTGATACACTGGCTTCTAAAACCTGACAGTTCTCCCAGATTTCAACATCAATAAGCTAAAAATCTTAGGGGAAAAAAAAAGCCTTGCACAGAAAATATTTCACTTGGTCTGTAGTGCCAAACAGAAGTGATTAATGCTTACCACACTTAAGGAGTCATTAAAATGATTAGCTGTCTGGATGGAGAGTGGCTTACGTGTTGCCTGCCTTTATTGTTCTAACATCTGCCCATCCCTGCAATTCCTGCTCACACAAAAACCTTTTCAGTTCTATGTTGAAGAGCCTGCAGTAAATGGTGTTTATTTGCTGGAGTGCCTGTGTCTTTGCTGAGCAGTTTTGTTTGTGTGTTCAGAGATTGTTCTTCTTGTTGTTGTTCCAAATTATTTCCCTTCTTCAGGAGGTTGTTGCTGAGAGAGCTCCCCATTTACTGGAAGCTGTTCAGATAAATGGGGTTCTTTGCCCATTTCCCCACTATAATGGAGTGCTGTCCTCACCCACTTCAGTGGCTTACTGGGGCGTATCTCTCAGGACTCACAGTCCCTGAGTCGCAGCTGTAGGGATCCGTGTCTCGCAGCTGCCGACTCTGGGTCATAGCAAAATAGCACCAGGCTCTGGAGCAGAGCACTGGAAAACTGTCAGCCCTGCCTGCAGGTTGGTGCTGGGGACTCTGGACTCCATAATGCAAATGCCCCAAGGCTTGGGCTGATGTCCCCAGTGAAACTCCTTGGAGCTCAGGGGTGTCCTTCTGCCCTGCCCTTGCTGATTTTGGGCATTTCAGGATCTTTCTGCACAACAGTAAATAAATCCTGATGCTGAAGTAGCTGCTTCTTTGGGGTCAGTAGGATGATTCAAACATTGCACTGAAACACAGAATAAAAGTCAGCCTCTTCTTTTTTGGCAGGTGACATGTTACACCTTAAACAACAAGTGCCAGCTGAAAGTAAAGAGTAACACGTGCTATTGCTGTGACCTTTACAACTGTGAGAAGTAAGTACCTGTGTGCAGTCAACGGCCTCTGAGAAATCTTTGGTTGTCCGTCCCTCCTCTTAAGTGTCCTCAGGCCTGGAGAAGCAACACAAGGGGCTTGTGTGCTGAGCAGTTTGTCTGCAAAGTCCTCATGCCAGCGAAGAAGTCGGGGGTTGAACATTAGTGTTGTCGTTATTCCAGTTTCTTTTTCTTTAAATTTGTCCCTGAGGTCTTTACTGTGTGATCACAGCCACCACCCAGTCATGGCCCTGTCAAGATTTCCTGTGGATCTTGCAATGAGATTTTCCCATTAGATTTAATGAATCTTTCTTTTTCCCTACCAAGCTGCAGGAGGAAGGTGAATAGGACCATAGGTGCCCATGAGCAGAGATCACGTTGCATGCATATGCAGAGCTCTTTTGTTAGCAATAGCCTCTGTAGGCATGGGATTTTGCTAAATTGCCATGGGATAGGTAGAAAGGGTCTTGTGAGTGTTTTCTGAAGCTGTCCATTTGACTTTATCATTACCAAAGCATGAGATTTCAGAAGATAAGGAGAGGTAATGCCTGGATATGCTCACAGAGATCAGCTGAAGGTTAGCACATGGTTTCCGTGCAGCAGTTTAACAGGAGTAATAAAGGTGGTTAGGAAACCTACATCACAGAAAAGTCCAAGGGTTTATAATGTGGAAGACAGATGAAATGAACTTGCAGAACTGACTGGCCACCTGGCATGTACAGATTTCAACTTCAAGCAGCATCATGTCTTGAAAAATACAAGAAACTGAGGAGAATTTCCCAGAGCCTATCTTCTGCCTGATGCACCCTCTACATACCTCAGTGTCACCTTACTGTGCACTCTCATGCAACCTTTACAGTCTTCTGCATTTCATCCATGTGTTTCTCATTTTTCTCCCTTCCTGCACCTCCTGGTTTGGTTTGGTTTTGCCCCCTTTTCACCTGCTAACCCTAGTCCTCTGTAAGCCCTGGTTAGTGTACTGCCAGACATAAACATTTGAAGTGTAGGGGAATGAGGCTTCTACACAAAGCTTCTGCCTAAAAGAGCAGGTCTTGCCCAGATCCTGACTCAACCAAAGAAGCAAAAGGAAATTTGGGCCTGAAGGGAAGTCATCTCTGTCTGTGTATTTCTCATGCACATATGAGACACAAAGTGAGTGCAGGTCTATGGAATGGCTCCCTATGAATGGCAGAGTCTTTGGTTTGTGTCAAAAGTGTTGAATCTGGACATGATGAGAGAGTTGTGGTTGTTCAACCTGGTGAAGAGAAGGCTCAGAGAAGACCTTAGAGTGGCCTTCCAGTACCTGAAGGGGACCAACAGGAAAGCTGGGGATGGACAGCTGGCAAGGACATGTAGTGGTTGGATGAGAGGCAGTGGTTTTAAACTAGAGCAGAGCAGGTTTAGATTAGACATGAGGAAGAAGTTCTTCACTATGAGGGTGGTGAGACACTGGCACAGGTTGTCCTGAGGGGTGGTGGAGGCCCCAACCCTGGAAACATTCAAGGTCAGACTTGATGAAGCTCTGAGCAACCTGATCTAGTTAAAGGTGTCCCTGCTTACTGCAGGGGGTTGGACTAGATGACCTTCAAATGACCCTTCCAACCTCAACCATTCTCTGGTTCTGTGATTCTGATTCTATTATGGAGGTATACAAAACAAATTACACAGGAAGGGAAGAGTATGCACCAGTTTGGTTCCTAGTCTATCATAGACAAATGAGGGGACATTATAGTTACAGTGCAATGCCTTTACACCAGGAATGCTTTCTTCCATGGTACATAACCAACTGCTGCACATTAACACTGCATTGAACATCTCAATTCAGAGAAGAACGGGTGTCTTAAACGGGTGAAAGCATTCAGAGGTATCAAATACAGTGACTGAAACTCTGCTGTTTGAAGCATAAGGTAACAGCAGGAATACTCCCCCTCCAGATGGAAATCTCCAGTGCCATTTTTCTAAGATATTTGGTTTATCTGAAATACCTGGGACTGATCATGGCTGTGACAGTATTCAGTGAAGTAACTGAACATGCGTGTTCTGCTTCTGTTAGCAATCCACAGTGGACAGAAAGATCTTATGGTGCTGGCACAGACAAATCCAGAGTAAAGAAGCAGCCTTGCTTCTCTGCAGACTTGACAATTGCAGTTCATAGAATGACTAGAGAGAAGGAGGAGGGGACACATGTGACATGATGCCAGCCATGCAATAAACTGGTACACAGGCAGGATTGCAAATCAGATTTCCTCAGCCTCCCAGCAGCTGAAGCTGTAGGTTTATTTAGTTAAGCAACGTCTGGGCTTGTGATAGGGCCCAGGTGAACTCAGCAGCACTGGATCTGCAGTGCCAGAACTGTAACCCACTAGAAATGATTGGATATTTCCAGGAGTTACTGTGCCTGGCTTGGTTCTTTGCAGAAATGTTGTGGGTTTCCCCACACTGCTACCTTCTGCAGAGCTTTCTCTGACTAATACCCCCACTGCTGCCCCATGTGCTGGAGGTGGAGGAACGAAAGAGTGAGCACAAACTGCTCACTTCTGGTTTCCACCAGAGTCTGGTGGCAGTTTCCTAACAGTGCAAAGAAACAGACTTGGCATTTAAAAAAACTTTCCAGCTCAAATAGTTGCTCTAAGAGCTCATTAGTGGGCTAGCATTAAGGCAGGTACTGGAAAGAACTTCAGCTGTGGTTTCAGATTTTGCAGTGGGTTATTTCTCACTTCTGGCAAGGCAGTGAGGTTTGACTTCACAACACATCTGATTTACAATAACCAGTGTGGTGTACAGATGTAAACAAACAGAGATTTCTGGATAGTACAGTCCATAGTGTAAGGGCACATCTTTATACTCTACTGCGTTGCATCTGTTAATTAGGAACTGCAGACACCCTGAACAAGTGTAGCCAGCTGGAAAAACCTCCCTTCCTGTGGTTGAATTAATGTTTAAGCAGCTTGCCTTCCCCAGGGTCAGAAATGCCAGCACAAGTCCAGGTGAGCTGGGGAGGAAAAAAAAAAGGCAACAGTGCTAAGGATGCTTTGACTGGTAGCTAAGTGACAGGGGCATCCATATGGCAGGACTATGCCTGTTTTCAGAGATCCTGGGGGAAAAAGTCTGCTGGTGCACAGCAATCAGCCAAACTATGGTTGGTATCAGTTGGACTGCATGCTTCAGCTGGCATTGGCAGAGCCAGTTTTTGCCTACAGTAGGGATTTCTGCTGTTCATCTGAGCAGATTTAGGTGGGGACATGGAGGAAGCGCTTTGGCAAAGAGGAAATGAAGCAAGAGGGATTCAGGTCCTCTGATGCTCAGTGTTTGTGTGCAAAAGCATTCCCAGAGCAGTGACACTGGCCTCATTCCCTTTCAGCTCAGAGCAGTCCTCCAGCTACTACGAATTCCTCGGCGTGAGCAGCTGCCAGGACGTGGTTCACCTGTATAGGCTGCTGTGGTCCTCCACAGTCCTCAACATCATCGGGCTGTTCCTGGGGATTATCACAGCAGCCATTCTTGGGGCCTTTAAAGACATGGTAAGGCTTTTGTCTCCTGGGCTTGCTGAGGATATCAAATAGGTTAAAAAGTGAGGAGGTGGAAGTATACAAAGGAGGCACTCTAAACATGGTTCCTGCCTGATCTGTCAGTCTGGAGTCCCATCTTTAAGCTAAGCTGTTGCCAGCTGCTCACAGCTAAGTAGGTCAAGCCTGGTCAGTGCATGAATGGAAGGGAAAAACGTGCATCTCTCTAGACAGATGCTGGCAATTCACTTAATGCTTTTGGGTCCACTGAACATGTGGGCCAGCACAGAGTTTGAGGATTCTAGTTGGTAGCTGACATGTAAAACACAAGTCCTGGGTGTGACTGTTTAACCTTATGTAGTTCTTTTCCCAAGAACAGGGATTAACTCTGAAGGACCAGTCAAATTTTTATTTAAACAGTTGCATTCAGGTCACATTAACCTCCTCTGATGTTTCACTAAGGAATGCCACCCTCTTAACTGCTCCCTGTTCCACACCAATGTGTTGTGCTTATGTGCACCACTACATTCAGAAGAGGCTGTGTGCTATGAGGGAATCTGCAGTACAGGGCTTCATCTGCCTGGATTTTCTGACATGTTAAAAGGGTGAAGTAGCTGTTCCTGGGATTATCACTGTTTGCTGCAGCTGCGAGGAGTGCCCGTGTGAGGAGGGGAATGCAGGCATCACCTACAGGAAGATCTTGGTAGAGCACTGCAGCTTTCCAGCGCTACTATTTCCCCCTGCCTAGCAGATGGGTGTGAGTTCCTCCAGAAAGGGCAGCTAGCTGTGGGAGTTGCTAGGGCTCCCCTGAGGTGGGTAGGCTGCGGAGAGACATCCTGAGTCCACGTAATTGTCTTTCACACCCCGAGGCTTACATGGGATTTGGGCTGATGCTTCATAGCAGGGCAGGCTCCAGCCCAGGCACACCTCTGTGCTCTGTGAGGGCCATTACTGCACTGCTTGCGAGGGTCACCCAGTCGAGGAGATGTTCCTGGGAGAACTGGGGTCTTCACAGCCTGGCACATTCCCTTGCTGGGAGGCAGAACCTGGGTCAAGGTCTGAGTCCTCTGACTGGATGGTGTAGAGCTGTGCAAGGGAATCACAGCAGCAGTGGATGTGCATCTTCCCCCCAGGCTTGGCTGGAAGGAGTCTGTCAGGACTCCAACTAAAAACCTGATCTGAACAAGCTGTTTAATGTCTCCTCTGTAACAGGAGTGGAAAAAACCCCTCACTAGCTTAAGGGAAGGATGAGTTTGTGACAGTTACCTCAGCACAGGAGCCATGCTATGCTTGTGAAAGTGTTACTACAGCAGCAGTCCAAAATGCAGTGGCCGCTCCCTGCTCCTGCCTGTGCTTTTTCAGGGGCTGCTAGCATGCTGCTCACTTTTGTTATGAAAGAACTCCTGAGGAAGACAGGGCCAAGAAAACATCAAGCAGAACAGGGAGAGAAAGGGGCATGGGACTGAAGTAAGGAAAAAAAAAACCCTAAACCCTCACAACAAAACCTGAATGTGTGGGAGAAAAATTTTCTTTCTCTCCGGATGTCACCTTCCCACAGAAATGCTCACTGGCATTTTGCAGAGAGAGCTGCAAAGCCCACTGAAATGCCTCAGGGCACTGCTCTGAGGTTGACTTCCAGAAAACATAGGGCCAGGCTGACTACTCAAACAAAAAACATCATGTTTATCTCTGGGGAATGCTGGCAGCCAGAACATGTTACAAAGGGGAGAGTTTGCAAAACAGTGCTGGGGCCTCTAAACCCATCACGTTCCCTGGACAGGAAAAAAAACCAAAGAGGAAGAAGAAACAAAAGTGTTGTTTTGGTTGTGGGTTTTTGTTCTGGTGACAAGTTCCCTGCAGACCCTGGCATGCTCCCTGTGGTTTTGCTGCCTGCCAGAGGGCCATGTATGCTCAGTGGGAAACATGTCATCCCCTCCTGTCCCCAAAGGTGTCAGCTCTCAGTGTCACCCCCTGTGTCACCCATGGGGCTGCCCTCTGTGATCTGCTGGGTGCTGGGGAAGCTGCAGCAGTCACCACGCTACCCTTAGTTTCAAACCTACCATGTGCTTGGGTATGGGATGCTGGCTAGGCATCCTATAGACACCTTAAAGACACCTTTAACAAAAACCAGGTTAAGATACAATGTAAATAGAGGTATGTACTCAGAGTATCCAAAATGGTAAAAAACCACTGACTGTTTTGCTGATCCTAAGAGTTAATCTAGAAACTCCCTTCCCTGGCCTGGTATTTATGTGATGATTTGTAGATGTTTTCCTGACACACCTCCACAAGGAATCTGCCTGCCCTGAGCTTAGGGTTGCATTAATCAGAACTACCTATGGTCCCACTGCAGGGGGCTACTGCCTTTTTTTTTTTTTTTTTAAATTTTTTTTTAATTAGGCTCCTTCTTGGCATCCTTAAAGAAATCTGAACAGATTAAATATAATTCCTTTCTCTCCTCTTCCCTCACCCTGCTCTAAAAGAAAGGAAAATATACCTCATATTAATGAACAATGTGTTTGTGTCTTAGCACTTATGCAACTGAAGCCTGTATGGCTGACATTAGAAGTAGTTGTACCTCAGAAATAAACCCTTGTGTCAGGTCTGTATCGGATCAGCAAGCCTTGTTCTGCAGCTGCACAGCCCAACACACAGCAGGCACAGCTGGATGGGGGGATGGCCAGCATGGCATTGGCAGTGCTCCCCAGCCAGTTAACAACTCCTTATCTCTTTGACTTGGGTGGTGTTTCAGTTTAAAACATCTCCACCTACCTTCCCCTTTTATGTGTCATTACTGGAAAACTTGATAAAAGCATCTAACCAGCTTCAATACCTGCACAGTGTTGTTGGCTCCAAGCTGAGACCAGATAGCCTGATAATAAGGTGCTTTGGTCAGTGGATTTGGGGTGGATGACTCCCCTGACCTGTTTTTTAGGACCCCTGTGATGTTCATCCTTAGCAACTGGAGAGCATTGCTGCTGCTGGTGAAGAAGGCAGCACCACCAGAAAGCTGGTGACAAATGCAGAACAGGCACCCATGTTTCATGTTGGGCAAAACAAGTGTTTCTTGCCATGTTTATGTCCATAGCCAAACAGATCTGATTGCACCAGGGCCTCACCCTCAGAGAAGGGGTGCGCCCTGGGCAGGGGCCCAGCCATGTCACTGGCCCAAACCTTTGGTTCTGAGGCAAGATCATTAGCTGCTTCTCGCTACTGCTGTCTGTTTGTCCTCACCATATCCACCCAGCAGGACAGGCAGAAAGGAGGTGTTTGGAGGAGGGTACTTAGAAGATAAGAGACTTGCCTTCTTGCATGAAACAGGCTTTCTGCTTTCGGGCCCAGCCTTCCTCTGTGGCAGCTCCAGGGGCGTTCGGTTTCTCCAGAGAGCTTAGGCCTAGACTGTCAGGTCACCTCATGTGGTACATCAGTGAGCTAGATGATGTTTTCCATGTACAGACACAATTAAAACACCTCTTTCTTGGTCACAAGAGAGATCTCACACTATCTCCAAAGGATTCAGTGGTTTATTGAAAGAAATGGCCACTCCCCCCCAACAACCCTCGCTTTGCAAAGCAGAGGGACATGAAAATCCTTCACAGAGCTCTACTGGCCTTCACAAATGGTCATACTGCACAAGGTTTTAGGCTTTAACACAAGCCCACTTTCATATTTAGCTTTTGGAGTTTTTTTTTTCTCCTCCAGTTGTATCAGCTTGTTTAATATGAGCTATTACTTCTTCCTGCAAGCCTCATCTCACATTGCAGTTAAAGGACAAGCACATAAAGCCACAGGATACAATGAAGGATTTTATTCAGGAGGAATGAGATGTGCACTAGGGGGCTGGTATCATACCACTGGCAGCAAACTCCATTTCACAAGTGAGAGGGAGCTGCAAGAGAGCAGGTGGTCTGGAAAGGGAGGTCTTTATAGGAGAGCAGAGAGAAAAAACCCAGGAGGGCATCAGGGAGCTGCTATTGGAAAGAGTCTGCAGCTAATGGTGAAGGACTGGGTGTTTGGTGCTGGAGTGGATAAGAGGATGTGGTCAAAACTGTATGCTGTGTTCTTCAGGGTGTCTCATCTGGAGTCCTGCCAGTGCTTCTGCTAGGGAAGCACCAGCAGTCTTTTTCCAAGGGAAGAAGATTAAAATAGCTCTGCAGTTCTGGTCAGAAAATTCACTCCAGATATACCCTCCTCTCTTTCTGCTCCTTATTTTTTTGTACTGCTGGTATTGTGTTAGAAAACAGAAAGCTTTTAAATTGCCTAGTAGCTTATGTTAGGACCACTTACTGCTCCAGCCCCCTCTGCACTGTGCTGATACATTGTTGTCTTCTGTGCTCAACAGGTACCTCTGTCCCAAATCGCTTTCAGTGCTGCTCCTCCTCCTCAGATCCTGTACAATCCTGCACAGCAGATCCTGACATATGCTGGGTTTTGTCCTTCTGCAGCAACTATTTCTACTTATCCATCCTACCCATTACCTCTCCAGGTACAGTACAAAATGGCAGCCTTCTTACTGCCTGAGAAAATCATAAACTGGGTCTCAGAACAAACTCTACAGTGGTAGAACTTGGCTCCTGTGGGTTTGAAATGAGGCAAGGGAGTTGGATCCCAACTCACAGGTTAAGCTTTGGGATGACTTAGTCTGTGCCTAGTTCTCAGATCTCAGGCTTTCTCTGGTCATCCTTTGGGTTCTATCTGCTGACCAGGAACCCCAGTGGGGGATGAGAGCTGCGCTACAGTAGTCATGAAGGTGAATGCAGCCCCTGTGCTGGGCAAGAAAAAGAAGCAGCAGAGGCATGAACAGAAGCCAGAGAAGGCCTATGATACATACAGGATTTGCCAAAGGTTCACAAACTGTAGTTTACCTTACTCTTAATGTGGAGATAAGTAGATTAGGACTAATCAGATGGAAAGGAGACAAGAAAGGTAAGGAAGTAAGAGGCCTGAAATCAAGTGATATGGAAAGGATTGTAACTGGATATTAGTGATAACTGCTCCACACACAAGGGTTTGGCTGTCCCAGGTGGCAAGATAAGACAGAATATGAAATAGTTTTACACATCAGAGAAGATTCAAATGCCACAGGATGTTGTGGAAGAGTATAAACAAGGGGTAAGGGAATGAGTCCATCAGCTGTGATTAGCACGGGAATTCAGGTGTCACTTCCAGCCTAGCAAGTCCCCAGATGGCTTCCTGCCACATGAACCTACAGGAACTCATCAAGAAAATTAATCCTTTTTTCTTTTAGTCTTCCTATAAGCCCATCTGCTATGGGCTTCTGCAAGGAGACAGGTCCAGATCTGCTATGGCAGTTGGCAGAGGCTGGTGAGCCTTACTGATAAGAGGCAGCTGGCCTGAAGGCGGAAGGGAAAGCTGCTGGAGGTGCAGCTTTCTTCCCTTGCAGGAGGGGATACAACATGAGCAGAGCCAACGCTGCTTCATCTCCATGGGCTCCATCAGAAGAGGGGTGGCCAGCAGGGACAGGGAGGTGATTGTCCCTCTCTACTCTGCCCTTGTGAGGCCCCATCTGGAGTCCTGTGTCCAGATCTGGGGCCCCCAATACAAAAGAGATGTGGAACTGTTGGAGAGGGTTCAGAGGAGGGGCACAAGGATGATTAGAGGGCTGGAGCACCTGCCCTACAAAGAGAGGCTGAGGGAGCTGGGCTTGTTCAGCCTGGAGAAGAGAAGGCTGCGGGGGGACCTCATTGCAGCCTGCCAGTACCTGAAGGGAGCTTATAAGCAGGAGGGGATTCAACTTTTTAAAAGAGCAGATAATGGCAGGACAAGGGGGAATGGATTAAAACTAAAGGAGGGAAGGTTTAGATTAGATATTAGGGGGAAGTTTTTTACGGAGGGAGTGGTGAGGTGCTGGAACAGGCTGCCCAGAGAAGTAGTGGATGCCCCGTCCCTGGAGGTGTTCAGGGCCAGGTTGGATGGGGCCCTGGGCAACCTTGTGTAGATCCAGGCCTGGAGGTTGGTGTCCCTGCCTGTGGCAGGGGGGTTGGAGCTCTATGATCCTTGGGGTCCCTTCCAACCCATGCCATTCTATGATTCTATGATCTCCTTCAGAAGGCTGAGGTGCAAGTAGTGCTCCAATCCTGTGCTGCATACATCCCAGAGCCGACCTGGAAAATACAGGGAGTGGTGCTGAGGATGGTGTTTGGTTTGGGATTTTTGTTTTTTGCCCCAGAGTGAGGTGAAGAATGTAAGGTGAGCTGGTAAATGACTGAAATGTCCTGAGACTCTGGAACAACCATAGGAGCTTTTACATTTTTTTTAAAGCACACTAGGAGTGTTCTGTTCAGTTTAAAGGCTTGTTATACTTTGGCTGTGTAACATACACTTAGTGCTAAACTGGTGGGTAGCATAAGGTTTGCAATACTTCTTAATTGACAGCACTGCATGTTTAGTATGAGCAAGCTGTGGACCAGCTCCCCACAGCCTCCTGGGCTACATCTGTTCAGGGCCAGTAAGTTCCCAGTCACAAGTACTGGAGCATGGTGATCACCCAGATCAGTGAACTGTTGGGGTGCTCCTTGTATGGGTTTGGCTCATACCACCTAACAGCCTCCCAACAATGCCCAGGAAGGGGTCAGGAGACAGCAAGGGCAACAGACAGTTCCCAGTAGGTAGTGTGCAGACAGTCACACTGGTTTGGTGGTAAGAGTTCAGCTGTCAGGGTGTGATGTGTGCTGTGCCAGTTGGCTTCACAGCCAGAGAACAGTCCTTGGCACATCTTACTTATTAACAGAAATGGGGCCAGGCACTTTTGGAGACCATGGGTTGAGAGGGAAACAAGAGCACACTCAAGATTTGTTTGCTTTCAGCTGAAAAGCTGTGCTGCTCTGCAGCGTTCAGTTAGCACGTAGCCAAGAGTAGAGAGTGAAGGGGATAAAAGCAGATGAAAGCAAGCAATTAAGCTGAAAAGATGCATGGAAGTAGTCATGAGGATCAATTGTAACTGCTCAGTGCTTTGTCTGCTGAGAAACAGAAATATATTTACCCCAAATTTTTAACTGCATTCCAAAATAAACAGTTCTTTTTACTAGATTTCTACTTTTTCTAAGAAGTGTGTTCATTTGTCTTCTCTCCCCTTCGTAACATTCAGAGGCAGACACCACCAGCTGTCTCCAAGCCAGGAGAGGTTAGCAAGATGATTTGGGCTCCAAAAGGGAAAGAGTTTTGAATCCTTTCCCTGGAAAAACAACAAAATAACCCAAAACCAACCCAAAAAAACCCACCAAAACAAACAAGCTGCCTGCCTGCATGTATGAGTTCATTATGGTGTAGTTTGGAGACAATTTCTGCATCAGTGTATGAGTTAAAAAACTGTAACAAACTTAC
The DNA here is from genome assembly GCA_013400835.1 of Zapornia atra. Taxonomy (NCBI): domain Eukaryota; kingdom Metazoa; phylum Chordata; class Aves; order Gruiformes; family Rallidae; genus Zapornia; species Zapornia atra. The sequence continues at coordinate 6,075 of VZTU01003929.1, read as the reverse complement.
TCTAAGCTACAGAAGGGTGAATGTTAACCAGGAGCTTAACCATCATTCACTGCCATTACCTGAGAGCTGTGGGCTGAATCCATGGGGCTGGAGGTCTTTGAGATCCATCTAAGTGCTCCAAGCAGTGCCCAGCTGCTGAATTCAGGCCTTCACAAGACTGCTCAGCTGATCCTGGTCCTTAGGGCAACTACAGGGCCTGAGGTTGGGATTCACTTGGCCTAAACACAGGGGCTATTGGCATGTCAGGGTCTAGTCCTGCCTGTTAATGAGACCAGGTAGCCACCTGGCCCCTGCTGCCCCTCCAGGAGGGTCCAACTCCTGTAGTTCCTATGTCACATCCGTGTGGATGCCAGGGGTATCCCATGGCATCCCAAAAGGTCTGGACACTTACGTGTGGGTGAGTGTGTCCAGCAGGTCTAAGGAGGTGATCCTCCCCCTCTACTCTGCCGTGGTCAGGCCCCACCTGGAGTATTGTGTCCAGTTCTGGGCTCCCTGGTATAAAAAAGACAGGGATCTCCTGGAGAGAGTCCAGAGAAGGGCTGCGAAGATGATTAGGGGCCTGGAGCATCTCCCCTGTGAGGACAGGCTGGGTGAGCTGGGGCTCTTCAGCCTTGAGACAAGAAGACTGAGAGGGGATCTGATCAGTGTTTATAAATATCTGAAGTGTGGGACACAGGGGGAATTGGCCAGCCTCTTTTCAGTGGTCTGTGGGGACAGGACAAGGGGCAATGGCCTCAAGTTGGAGCACAGGAAGTTCCGCACCAACATGGGGAAGAACTTTTTCCCAGTGAGGGTGACAGAGCCCTGGGACAGGCTGCCCAGGGGGGTGTGGAGTCTCCTGCTCTGGAGAGATTCAAGACCTGTCTGGATGCCTCCCTGTGCAACATGAGCTGGGGAGCCTCCCATATTTCTGGAGGAGCTGGCAGGGGTTGCCCTTGAGCATCTCAAAAGGCAAAACTTATTTTCTTCCACATAGACTAAGATCCACATAAGGGCCCCAGGGCACACCTCCCCTCTCAGTGCTCCCTTTGGCTTAGCACTGTTCCTGAGCACCTGCATTTCCCACTGTCCTATTTGGGGCAGGGTCACACACGGGGTGGTTCAGTACAACGAAGTGAGCAAAACCTTCTTCACCTGAGAGTTAAGGGGATGGGGGAGGAGAGTGAAATGATGCTATTTAATGAAGTAAAGCAGCTAGCAATCAATTACCAGCCAATAACTCTAGTTGGAACCTTCACCTCAACTAGAGGAGCCATAGTTCCTCCTTCTGGGAACACATCTGACAGTCTGGCATGCAATATGCCTGGCCCAAGTACTGCCTGCACTTGCATGGACTGAAGCTCTGTTAGCTCAAAGACTATGAACCTGAGTTCACCTGTGGCTCCTGTCGTTGAGCAGGTTCATTCCTACCGCTCTGCTGAATCCAGTATCTACAGAATGACTGCTTGCTGGAGGAACAAAGTCTTTAAAAAAAAAATCACAACCTGAACTGGTGGTAAATGCTCCTCAGTTCACCTCATACTTCCTTGTCCAGAAGCAGAAACCAGTCAAATGCATGAAAGGGTGATAACAGGAGCACTTTTTGACAAGGATGTAACCAGCATTTATTTGTTTACTGTGGCATGTGCTAGCAAAATCATTCTTACTGGTACAGTTCAGTCACAGCTACTCTTGGTAACGAGCCTGCCAAGTAGTCAGGTAAATGATTAGCTGCACAGGGACTGGTGGTGATGACAGCAGTAAGGGTTGTGCCAGTCGTTCCTGCCAGAGGAGAATTCATTACAGAAGCAGTTCTAGGCAGACAGATGGAAATGGTGGCTGCAGTTCGATGGGGAAGGGAAGCAACAACTCCAAAATAAATAAAAAATCCAAATCACTCAAATCCCTAACAACTGTGGTTGGAGCTGACTTAGCTAGAAGATCTGTCAGTGTATCTGCACTGCCTCCAGGAGAGTTAAAGAAAGGGCACGGTCAACCTTCCTGTCAGAAAGTCGTGGACTGTTTACAAGGGTAAGTACAGCTAGGACAAGGGCTAATGGCCTTAAACTGAAGGAGGGCAGATTTAGATTAGGCACAAGGTAGAAATTCTTCCCTGTGACGGTGGTGAGGCCCTGGCACAGGCTGCCCAGAGAACCTGTGGCTGCCCCCTCCCTGGCACTGTTCAAGGCCAGGTTGGATGGGGCTTTGGGCAGCCTGGTCTGGCGGAGGGTATCCCTGCCCACGGCAGGGGGTTGGAACTACATGGGCTTTGAGGTCCCTTCTAACCCAAACCTGGGTATGGTTCTGTGATTCTGTGATGTCACAGAATCACAGAATCGTAGGGGTTGGAAGGGACCTCCAGAGATCATCGGGTCCAACCCCCCTGCCAAAGCAGCTCCCTAGGACAGGTCACACAGGGAGGTGTCCAGACGGGTCTTGAATGTCTCCAGAGAAGGAGACTCCACACCCCCCTGGGCAGCCTGTCCCAGGGCTCTGTCACCCTCACTGGGAAAAAGTTCTTCCCCATGTTGGTGCGGAACTTCCTGTGCTCCAGTTTACAGCCATTGCCCCTTGTCCACTAGGTCACCCTGTGGTACAAATACAGGACAACATTCTTCTCACCATGGGGGTTTGACCCAAAGCAGCAGGCCCTGCTGACTCAAAGCTCCACAGAGGCACTGTGTCCATCACCCCTGAAGAGCACTGAGATGCCATTGTCCAAGTGCCAGCTTTGGTACTGGTCTTCTAGACGACGACTATTAATTTCTTCAGCAGAAGGGAGCAGTGTTTACTTGCCCAGACCTTTCATTTCCCTTGAAAAAGATCAATGATTACTATTTTTTTGTTTTGCTTTTTGAATTCCTGGCACTTTAGGCCTGAACCTGAGGGGAGCTGAGCACAACTCGTCTGATGAAGCCCATGGACTGGCATGTGTTGGCATATAAGAGTGGGGTGGGGAGTGAAATCCTGACAGTCTTGAAATCAATGGCAAACCTTGGTTTAAAGTAGAGGTAGGGTTTTATTGAAAATACTAGTCCCTACATGCATTCTTTTGTTTTAACAGACTACTTTTTCCTGAATGTGGGCTGCTTCCTAAGCTTCCTAAGCTCTATTTTTCATGCCTCTTCTACCCAAAGCCCTGTTAGAGCTGAGACACCCAGATTAAAGACCCTCAGGGACATGTGCCCACCTGCAAAATTTTCTCTTAAGAGGAACCTGCATTTGGCACAGGAATAAGTCTGTGTGTTTATGCAAGTATGATAACTGAGATGATTCACATCTGAGATAGTTTAGGTTTGTCGGTGGTGCCTGGAAAAGAGCAGCTACCCATAACCTCATCAGGTGAGGCAGGTGCAGTGCCTTACCCAGGAAGGCAGAGCATCTCTTCCTGCAGAAATTGCTGCCCTGCCTGGCTGGAGGTGCAATGCCTGTTACAAGTGACTCTCTTTGGGGATGAAGTCTGTCTCGTTTCACTGGGCACCGCCCTCGCTATGCTTACGCTGGCGAGTTAAACCCGGAGCGAGTGTTGTGCTGCAACGCATGGGGAATGTAATCGTGGGGCTTATCATATACTACTTAACCTGAGCTACAAGGCAGAGCTGCAAACGGGGCTGTAATCCTTCCCTGAAGAAGCTGTGTTTCTTTGTCTGTATGCAGCCTGCCAGCAATTTTCCAGGGACGTCGTCTACTGACATTTCTCTGTCAGAAGAAACTCAGCCTCCGTCGCAGTCCAGCTCCAGCTACGGCCTTCCCCCCAACGCTCCCACCCTCTATACACCCACCTACTTCTTGCCTGGGGAAAAGCCTCCACCGTATGCACCATAGAACAGAGCATTTATTTTAGGTAGCTGGTAAGCTTTTCTTTTTCATTTTAAGAACCCTCTGAAAAGCGTGCTGTGCAGGCACTAAGCTTTTCCCATCGCAGAGTGTGCTGTGACCGCTCTGCTTTTACCCACCCCTCACTGTGAGCAGAGCAGAACCCTGAACACTTAAGGGCAGGCACATCACCAGTGGGGTGACCTCTTACTGCCAGTTTGCCTGCACTCAAATGCATAAACATGAGGGGTTTTTTTTTTTTCCTTCTCCATCTACTAGAGAATGATTTCTGTTCAAGAGGAGAAACGAAGAAAGCACCCCTGGGGTACTTGTTCTGCTCTCATGAACCGATGTAGAGGGGTTTTAGCCTGTGTTGTCTGAGTGAGTAGTCTGGAGCTCTGAGAGTCAATCATTTTGTGTAGGAAAAGACCAGGTGTTTGTTTGCTTGCAGTATTTATTTAATAACCCTTTTTGGTGAAAGTGTTGTACCAATTAAAAAAAAAAAAGTGTGGCAATTATTTTACAATAAATTGACTGTGTATATTTATACCGCACCCAAGGCTGTGCCTGTTTGTAAGGACAGGGAAACAAAAGAACAGAGGACAAGGTGCCCTACTGAATGGTTCCCTCTTTCCTGAATTGTTCCCTCTTTCAAGCTTCAAACAGGAAGGTTAATTTTTTGGGACTATTTCATCTGAACCTTGTGCCAGTCTAGTCTGTGTAGTAAACGTCATGTGAGTGTGCTAAAGATGCAGTTTCAAGACAGGTATTTAAGCTGCACTGGAGCGTTCAAATTAATTCCTTCCTATTCAAGAGGACCACAACCAAACCCACTCTATGTTAAACCCCAGCTGTTTATTTTTAAACTGATCAAGACCTGATCTACAAGTTTTACTGTGACTGAAACAGAACAGATGAAGGGTCAGAATGCCAGCTTTTTTGTTTGTTTGTTTGTTTTTCATTTTCTCCTGTGGTATGGAGAGAAAAGTACATTGACAAGGCTAAGAAGCCAGACCTGTAGCGGTGCCATCGACAGGAACAAAGTCTTGCCCCTGTTGTGTGAACCCTGCCCCTTTGCTGTCACATGACCTGGGATCCCCCTGACCACGTGGCTGCCCTGTTTTGGGGCAGGAGCAGCTATACCAACCTGAAAACCCATCAGACCACTGCGTCCTTTCGCTGAGTTTTGCTCTGGCAGGAAGGGTGGTGGTGCTGCTTGCTCTAGAGATCTTAACAGTCTAGACAGCGATGAAGCTATAGAAATTTCCTGAAAGGCCAAAGAGCAAAGCAGAGAAAGGAAGGTATTCCTCATTAACTTTTTAAGCAGCTGCCTCTTATTACAAAAATATTTAAAAAACCCACCCTATGTAAACAAAACCAGCCTGCTTGACAGTTTCCTTTGAAAGGAAGTGACACCATCAGACCAGCTGAAAATAGAACAAAGAATGATCAGCCTCCTACATAATATTTTCCACCTTTCAAGAAATGTGTTCATTTATGTGCTGCATCTCTATGCATAAAAAGCAGGTTCAGTACCAACACACCTAAGAGAAGAGGTTCATTTATATGGGCAGTAAAAAACATGTTTTAATTAAAGAAGGATTTTCTGAGATGCAGAGTTTTAGGCCAGCGACGTTAACATCGGTGACAAGGTGCCTTGTGTGTGTTATTGACAATGAGAGTTATAGGAACCTGGTTAAGAGGAACAGAAGTTGGAGAGGAAACCATTATTTTTCCTTAAATCATGAAGTTTACACATCCAGAATGCTCAATTCTTGTGCAAATACATGCTGTGAAGAGCACAATCACCCTGATCATAAGTAGAATGACACATTTACTTCTTTTTCCTCGTTACAAATTACTCCTGGGGGACCACCAGGGTTCATTTGGGGGCACTCAAAGCCCAGAACAGACTTGTTTCCTTTTAAGTTAAGCACCTAGACTGCTAATAGAACAAAAATTAAATCAGTATTTCTCTTGGGCACAGGGACTGAGGAGGAATGAAGGAATGCTTTTTCCCCCTCTTTTCAGTGGTATACAGAAGCAGCTGCCTGCTCCTCCAACCTGATACTGCAATGAAGTATTAACAACAATCCAGCTTGACACAGAAGACCCCCCACCCCCACCCCCAGCTTTCTCTAGTTCTCCAGACTTATAAACTCTGGCTTTCTCCTCCAAACCACGTATTGGGTTTGGGAGCATTGTGGTCTGTGCAAAATATCTTTGCATGCCTGCACACACAGATACATATAGGCATAGTCCCAGACATAGATACAGACT